>JABZEU010000190.1:0-12857 GCA_014635995.1 Sarcophaga peregrina
TTCGAAGCAACATTTTCGAAATGCATGTTTGATACAATACGTTTGATGCAACATTTTCGATGCAAGATTGTTTGATTCAATATGTTTGATGAACATGTTTGATGCAGCATGTTTGTTCGAACATGTTTAGATGCAACATGTTTGATTGCAAGAAACTCCATAGGATGCAACATGTTTGTTTCGAACATGCCATAAAGCTCATGTCGTATCGACTATGTTGTATCGAAACGTGTTGCATCGATCATGTTTGCATCAAACATGTGGCAGCGAACACGTTGCATCAAACATATCCTAATCAAACATGTTCGATTCAAAAACCTAGCATCAACATCTTCGATCAAACATGTTGGCTCAAACATGTTGCACCAAACATGTTCGATTCAAACACGTTGCATCAAAACATGTAGCATCAAACATGTTCGAATCAAAATGTTGTATCAAACTTGTTGCATCAAACATGTTCGATTCAACATGTTGCAGCAAACATGTTCGATTCAACATGTTGCATCAAACATGTTGCATCAAACATGTTCGATTCAAACTTGTTCGATTCAAACATATTCGAATCAAACATGTTTGCATCAAACATGTTCGATTCAGACATGTTGCAACAAACATGCTGCATCAAACATTTTCGATTCAAACATGTTGCATCAAACATGTTCGATTCAAACATGTTCGATTCAAACATGTTGCATCAAACATGTTGCATCAAAGATGTTCGAATCAAACATGCTGCGTCAAATATGCAACATGTTTGATTCGAACATCTTTGATGCAACATGTTTGATGCAACATGTTTGAATCGAACATGTTTGATGCAACATGTTTGATGCAACATGTTTGATTCGAACATGTTTGAATCGAACATTTGATTTGATTCGAACATGTTTGATGCAACATGTTTGATGCAACATGTTTGATGCAACATGTTTGATCGAAGATTGATTGAATCAACATGTTCGAATCAAACATGTTGCCTCAAACATGTTCGAATCAAACATTGCATCAAACATGTTGCATCAAACATGTTCGATTCAAACATGTTGCATCAAACATGTTGCATCAAAGATGTTCGAATCAAACATGTTGCATATTTGACGCAGCATGTTTGATTCGAACATGTTTGAATCGAACATGTTTAAATCGAACATGTTTGATGCAACATGTTTGATGCAACATATTTGAATCGAAAATGTTTGATGCAACATGTTTGAATCGAACATGTTTGATGCAACATGTTTGATGCAACATGTTTGAATTGAACATGTTTGATGCAACATGTTTGAATCGAACATGTTTGATGCAACATGTTTGATCGAAGATGTTTGATGCTAGGTGTTTGAATCGAACATGTTTGATTAGGATATGTTTGATGCAACGTGTTCGCTGCCACATGTTTGATGCAACATGATCGATGCAACACGTTCGATATAACATAGTCGATACGACATGAGCTTTATGGCATGTTCGAACAAACATGTTGCATCCTATGGGGTTTTCTTGCATCAAACATGTTGCACCTAACATGTTCGAACAAACATGCTGCATCAAACATGTTCATCAAACATATTGAATCAAACATCTTGCATCGAAAATGTTGCATCAAACGTATTGTATCAAACATGCATCGAAAATGTTGCTTCGAACTTGTTGCATCAAACATATTGTTTCAAATATATTGCATCGAAAATGCTGCATCGAAAATGTTGCATCGAAAATATTGCTTCGAACTTGTTGCATCAAACATATTGCATCGAAAATGTTGCTTCGAAAATGTTGCTTCGAACTTGTTGCATCGAACATTCTGCATTAGCGATTTGTGGGAATTGTTATTTTATGTGGAGATGATGTGAACTAGCCACCGAAATCGTGTGATTTGATCCCGTTCGGCATTTTCTTATGGGGTTTTCTTAAGTCATAGGTGCATCCTCATAACCCACAAAATTCGAGAGTGTTTAAAACTGACATAAATCATGTCTCTGCTTAAATTATTTGTGGAAATTGACATCTTATGTGGAGGTAATGTAAAGTGGTCACGATATCGTGTGACTTGATCCCGTTAGACTTTTTCTTATGGGATTTTCTTAGGCTACAGTTCTTCCCCCTCCAAACCGACATAAACAATGTCCGTTATGGCAACAATAGGTCTTTCAAACAAATAAAAAAATTTCGATTAGATTTCGTACATACTTCACACGCTCGATGTTATAAACATGTTTGATCGAACCTGTTTGATGCTACGTGTTTGATTCCAACATGTTTGATTAGAATATGTTTGATGCAACGTGTTCGCTGCCACATGTTTGATGCAACATGATCGATGCAACACGTCCGAAGTTTGATGCAACATGTTTGAATATAACATGTTTGATGCAACATGTTTGATGCAACATGTTTGAATAGAACATGTTTGATGCAACAAGTTTGATACAACATTTTTGATTCGAACATGTTTGATGCTACATGTTTGATGCAACGTGTTTGAATCGAACATGTTTGGTGCAACATGTTTGAGCCAACATGTTTGATCGAAGATGTTTGATGCTAGGTGTTTGAATCGAACATGTTTGATTAGGATATGTTTGATGCAACGTGTTCGCTGCCACATGTTTGATGCAACATGATCGATGCAACACGTTCGATACAACATAGTTGATACGACATGAGCTTTATGGCATGTTCGAACAAACATGTTGCATCCTATGGAGTTTTCTTGCATCAAACATGTTGCATCTAACATGTTCGAACAAACATGCTGCATCAAACATGTTCATCAAACATATTGAATCAAACATCTTGCATCGAAAATGTTGCATCAAACGTATTGTATCAAACATGCATCGAAAATGTTGCTTCGAACTTGTTGCATCAAACATATTGTTTCAAATATATTGCATCGAAAATGCTGCATCGAAAATGTTGCATCGAAAATATTGCTTCGAACTTGTTGCATCAAACATATTGCATCGAAAATGTTGCTTCGAAAATGTTGCTTCGAACTTGTTGCATCGAACATTCTGCATTAGTGATTTGTGGGAATTGTTATTTTATGTGGAGATGATGTGAACTAGCCACCGAAATCGTGTGATTTGATCCCGTTCGGCATTTTCTTATGGGGTTTTCTTAAGTCATAGGTGCATCCTCATAACCCACAAAATTCGAGAGTGTTTAAAACTGACATAAATCATGTCTCTGCTTAAATTATTTGTGGAAATTGACATCTTATGTGGAGGTAATGTAAAGTGGTCACGATATCGTGTGACTTGATCCCGTTAGACTTTTTCTTATGGGATTTTCTTAGGCTACAGTTCTTCCCCCTCCAAACCGACATAAACAATGTCCGTTATGGCAACAATAGGTCTTTCAAACAAATAAAAAAATTTCGATTAGATTTCGTACATACTTCACACGCTCGATGTTATAAACATGTTTGATCGAACCTGTTTGATGCTACGTGTTTGATTCCAACATGTTTGATTAGAATATGTTTGATGCAACGTGTTCGCTGCCACATGTTTGATGCAACATGATCGATGCAACACGTCCGAAGTTTGATGCAACATGTTTGAATATAACATGTTTGATGCAACATGTTTGATGCAACATGTTTGAATAGAACATGTTTGCTGCAACAAGTTTGATGCAACATGTTTGATTCGAACATGTTTGATGCAACATGTTTGATTCGATCATGTTTGATGCAACATGTTTGAATCGAACATGTTTGATGCAACAAGTTTGATGCAACATGTTTGATTCGAACATGTTTGAATTGAACATGTTTGAATCGAACATGTTTGAATCGAACATGTTTGATGCAACATGTTTGAATCGAACATGTCGCTGCAACATGTCTGATGCAACATGTTTGATTCGAACATGTTTGATGCAACGTGTTCGCTGCCACATGTTTGATGCAACGTGTTCGCTGCCACATGTTTGATGCAACATGTTTGATTCGAACATGTTTGATGCAACATGTTTGATGCAACATGCTTGAATCGAACATGTTTGATGCAACATGTCTGAATCGAACTTGTTTGATGCAACAAGTTTGATGCAACATGTTTGATTCGAACATGTTTGAATCGAACATTTTTGAATCGAACATGTTTGATGCAACATGTTTGCTGCAACATGTTTGAATCGAACATGTTTGCTGCAACATGTTTGAATCGAACATGTTTGATGCAACAAATTTGATGCAACATGTTTGATTCGAACATGTTTGATGCAACATGTTTGAATCGAACATGTTTGATTCGAACATGTTTGATGCAACATGTTTGAATCGAACATGTTTGATGCAACATGTTTGAATCGAACATGTTTGATGCAACATGTTTGACCCAACATGTTTGATCGAAGATGTTTGATGCTAGGTGTTTGAATCGAACATGTTTGATTAGGATATGCTTGATGCAACGTGTTCGCTGCCACATGTTTGATGCAACATGATCGATCCAACACGTTCGATACAACATAGTCGATACGACATGAACTTTATGGCATGTTCGAACAAACATGTTGCATCCTATGGAGTTTTCTTGCATCAAACATGTTGCACCTAACATGTTCGAACAAACATGCTGCATCAAACATGTTCATCAAACATATTGAATCAAACATCTTGCATCGAAAATGTTGCATCAAACGTATTGTATCAAACATGCATCGAAAATGTTGCTTCGAACTTGTTGCATCAAACATATTGTTTCAAATATATTGCATCGAAAATGCTGCATCGAAAATGTTGCATCGAAAATATTGCTTCGAACTTGTTGCATCAAACATATTGCATCGAAAATGTTGCTTCGAAAATGTTGCTTCGAACTTGTTGCATCGAACATTCTGCATTAGCGATTTGTGGGAATTGTTATTTTATGTGGAGATGATGTGAACTAGCCACCGAAATCGTGTGATTTGATCCCGTTCGGCATTTTCTTATGGGGTTTTCTTAAGTCATAGGTGCATCCTCATAACCCACAAAATTCGAGAGTGTTTAAAACTGACATAAATCATGTCTCTGCTTAAATTATTTGTGGAAATTGACATCTTATGTGGAGGTAATGTAAAGTGGTCACGATATCGTGTGACTTGATCCCGTTAGACTTTTTCTTATGGGATTTTCTTAGGCTACAGTTCTTCCCCCTCCAAACCGACATAAACAATGTCCATTATGGCAACAATAGGTCTTTCAAACAAATAAAAAAATTTCGATTAGATTTCGTACATACTTCACACGCTCGATGTTATAAAAACTGGACTTATTTCGAGAAATGTTACTGTTAAAGAAAACGTTATTTCACTAAATAAGCGTAAATGCATTCAATTTGCCCGGTTTTCGCCCCTTTCCCGTTTTTGGACACCTTGTGGTCCAACTTTATAAACGGAACACCTCCAATAGCTATTTGGGAAATTTAACTTACACTTAACTTAACTAAGTTGTAAAAAATGATTTATTACCATTTTTTCGGCCTTTGTCCCATTTTTTCTCTCGTTTTGGTGAAAATTTTGAAAAGATTTATAGCCAATAACTTGCACCGACAAAAGCCCGATCAATATCCCAAATTTCAAGAAAATCGGTCCAGGCTAACAAATATATATATATATTCGGATTAGGATAACCTGCACTCAACTTTCCCGTCTTCGGGCCACTTTCCAAATGGCCACTGATCATCTAGAGAATTCTCATATATTTTCGACCAAAAAAAAATTCAATAAAATTCAATATCTCGACTCACAAAATTATTTCAGCTATCCCACTACCACGGTTGGAAAGAGGACCCTCTGGACTACCATTTGTATATAGCCTGTATAGGGTACAGTTTCTTATATGTTCCCAAATGGCCACTGATCTTCTAGAGAATTCTCATATATTTTCGACCAAAAATCGATTTTTTTAAAATTCAATATCTCGACTCACAAAATTATTTCAGCTATCCCACTACCACGGTTGGAAAGAGGAACCTCTGGACTTCCATTTGTATATACTCTGTATGGGGTACAGTTTCTTATATGTTCCCAAATGGCCACTGATCTTCTAGAGAATTCTCAATATTTTCGACCAAAAATCGATTTTTTTTAAAATTCAATATCTCGACTCACAAAATTATTTCAGCTATCCCACTACCACGGTTGGAAAGAGGAACCTCTGGGCTTCCATTTGTATATACTCTGTATGGGGTACAGTTTCTTATATGTTCCCAAATGGCCACTGATCTTCTAGAGAATTCTCAAATATTTTCGACCAAAAATCGATTTTTTTTAAAATTCAATATCTCGACTCACAAAATTATTTCAGCTATCCCACTACCACGGTTGGAAAGAGGACCCTCTGGACTACCATTTGTATATAGTCTGTATAGGGTACAGTTTCTTATATGTTCCCAAATGGCCACTGATCTTCTAGAGAATTCTCATATATTTTCGACCAAAATTCGATTTTTTTAAAATTCAATATCTCGACTCACAAAATTATTTCAGCTATCTCACTACCACGGTTGGAAAGAGGAACCTCTGGACTTCCATTTGTATATACTCTGTATGGGGTACAGTTTCTTATATGTTCCCAAATGGCCACTGATCTTCCAGAGAATTCTCATATATTTTCGACCAAAAATCGATTTTTTTTTAAAATTCAATATCTCGACTCACAAAATTATTTCAGCTATCCCACTACCACGGTTGGAAAGAGGACCCTCTGGACTACCATTTGTATATACTCTGTATGAGGTACAGTTTCTTATATGTTCCCAAATGGCCACTGATCTTCTAGAGAATTCTCATATATTTTCGACCAAAAATCGATTTTTTTTAAAATTCCATATCTCGACTCACAAAATTATTTCAGCTATCCCACTACCACGGTTGGAAAGAGGACCCTCTGGACTACCATTTGTATATAGCCCTTATAGGGTACAGTTTCTTATATGTTCCTAAATGGCCACTGATCTTCCAGAGAATTCTCATATATTTTCGACCAAAAATCGATTTTTTTTAAAATTCAATATCTCGACTCACAAAATTATTTCAGCTATCCCACTACCACGGTTGGAAAGAGGACCCTCTGGACTACCATTTGTATATAGTCTGTATAGGGTACAGTTTCTTACATGTTCCCAAATGGCCACTGATCTTCTAGAGAATTCTCATATATTTTCGACCAAAAATCGATTTTTTTAAAATTCAATATCTCGACTCACAAAATTATTTCAGCTATCCCACTACCACGGTTGGAAAGAGGAACCTCTGGACTTCCATTTGTATATACTCTGTATGGGGTACAGTTTCTTATATGTTCCCAAATGGCCACTGATCTTCTAGAGAATTCTCATATATTTTCGACCAAAAATCGATTTTTTTTAAAATACCATATCTCGACTCACAAAATTATTTCAGCTATCCCACTACCACGGTTGGAAAGAGGACCCTCTGGACTACCATTTGTATATAGCCCGTATAGGGTACAGTTTCTTATATGTTCCCAAATGGCCACTGATCTTCCACAGAATTCTCATATATTTTCGACCAAAAATCGATTTTTTTAAAATTCAATATCTCGACTCACAAAATTATTTCAGCTATCCCACTACCACGGTTGGAAAGAGGAACCTCTGGACTTCCATTTGTATATACTCTGTATGGGGTACAGTTTCTTATATGTTCCCAAATGGCCACTGATCTTCTAGAGAATTCTCATATATTTTCGACCAAAAATCGATTTTTTTTAAAATTCCATATCTCGACTCACAAAATTATTTCAGCTATCCCACTACCACGGTTGGAAAGAGGACCCTCTGGACTACCATTTGTATATAGCCCGTATAGGGTACAGTTTCTTATATGTTCCCAAATGGCCACTGATCTTCCACAGAATTCTCATATATTTTCGACCAAAAATCGATTTTTTTTAAAATTCAATATCTCGACTCACAAAATTATTTCAGCTATCCCACTACCACGGTTGGAAAGAGGACCCTCTGGACTACCGTTTGTATATAGTCTGTATAGGGTACAGTTTCTTATATGTTCCCAAATGGCCACTGATCTTCCAGAGAATTCTCATATATTTTCGACCAAAAATCGATTTTTTTTAAAATTCCATATCTCGACTCACAAAATTATTTCAGCTATCCCACTACCACGGTTGGAAAGAGGACCCTCTGGGCTACCATTTGCATATAGCCCTTATAGGGTACAGTTTCTTATATGTTCCCAAATGGCCACTGATCTTCTAGAGAATTCTCATATATTTTCGACCAAAAATCGATTTTTTTTTAAATACCATATTTCGACTCACAAAATTATTTCAGCTATCCCACTACCACGGTTGGAAAGAGGACCCTCTGGACTACCATTTGTATATAGCCCGTATAGGGTACAGTTTCTTATATGTTCCCAAATGGCCACTGATCTTCCACAGAATTCTCATATATTTTCGACCAAAAATCGATTTTTTTTAAAATTCAATATCTCGACTCACAAAACTATTTCAGCTATCCCACTACCACGGTTGGAAAGAGGAACCTCTGGACTTCCATTTGTATATACTTTATATGGGGTACATTTTCTTATATGTTCCCAAATGGCCACTGATCTTCCACAGAATTCTCAAATATTTTCGACCAAAAATCGATTTTTTTTAAAATTCAATATCTCGACTCACAAAATTATTTCAGCTATCCCACTACCACGGTTGGAAAGAGGACCCTCTGGACTACCATTTGTAT
Organism: Sarcophaga peregrina; assembly: GCA_014635995.1. Classification (NCBI taxonomy): domain Eukaryota; kingdom Metazoa; phylum Arthropoda; class Insecta; order Diptera; family Sarcophagidae; genus Sarcophaga; species Sarcophaga peregrina. The sequence goes on from JABZEU010000190.1 coordinate 8,736, forward strand.
ATTGTCTGTATAGGGTACAGTTTCTTATATGTTCCCAAATGGCCACTGATCTTCCAGAGAATTCTCACATATTTTCGACCAAAAATCGATTTTTTTAAAATTCAATATCTCGACTCACAAAATTATTTCAGCTATCCCACTACCACGGTTGGAAAGAGCACCCTCTGGACTACCATTTGTATATAGTCTGTATAGGGTACAGTTTCTTATATGTTCCCAAATGGCCACTGATCTTCTAGAGAATTCTCATATGTCTTCGACCAAAAATCGATTTTTTTAAAATTCAATATCTCGACTCACAAAATTATTTCAGCTATCCCACTACCACGGTTGGAAAGAGGAACCTCTGGACTTCCATTTGTATATACTCTGTATGGGGTACAGTTTCTTATATGTTCCCAAATGGCCACTGATCTTCTAGAGAATTTTCAATCAAAAAATTGATATTTTCAAAGCCAATTTTTACAATACCATATGACTTCATATAGGACTTTTTTGCTGATAATATTAAGAGGCATTGGAACAATCCCTAGAGTATTATATGATACTCATAGACCTACTATATACCCTAAAATTACCTGCTAAACAAGTGACCTTGTTCAAATGGATATTGTTAAACAGTTAACAGTGCTTTGTTAACGGCAAATTTTGCTCTGTTAAGATCAAATTGTGCACTGTTAAGACCAAATTGTGCACTGTTAACGCTGAGTGTGGCGCAGCTAAAATTTATGGGTTGCGTCTTGGATTTTCAAATTCGAATTTATCTTCACACACATTAGAAATTGATCAAACGATAACTCAAAGTCAATAAGTATAGTGAGGTCTATGGACAAATAACCTAGAATTGGGTCAAATAGTGATTAGATTACGTATGAGTGAGTGAGTACTCTCTATAGGCAGCAGAATATAATGCCAACAAACTGCCACCATATACTTCATAAACTCTAGACACTCTATCACACATAGGCACCATAATCCAATCATCACTGAAGTACATTAATGATACGACGACTTTTATTTTTAGTGTAACAACTTGATAATCTTCTCTTCTGCTTCTGCTGCTGTTGTTGTTGTTGTCGTCGTTTACGAGTCATAAATTTTATTTTACTTCGTAAAGCCTTTCATCTGTTTTATCACATATTTTCGGAAATTATAAATAAATAAACATTAAATCCCAACATTAAATAGTTATTTTGGTCTGTCAGTCTGTCTGTCTGTGTGTCCGTCTATCTGTTTATGTTCAGATTTTATGGGATTTTAAATTCTTTGTGAATAAAAATAAATTTTCTTTTCAATAGGCGGCCACTCAGTCTCGTCATACATTCGCATGCGTTTGTTCACAATCAGATGATTTGATTGAAGTGTTTATGGGACAGCAGGTGTGTCTGTGACTGCTAGTTGACTGAATGACTAAATTGGATGTGGCGTGCCAAGCCACAATAGCAATCGGAAATGGAAATTAAACGCACAATATTCGTTATTGTAGCACCAACAGAGATAATAGAGGATGAATTTTTATTCTTTTTTGTTTTGTTTTTTTTTTTTTGATGAATTAATACTCACAAGAATTGTTAAAAACATTTTGGAATTATTATAATACGAGGGCCGTAACAAAGTTAGCTGAGCTAACAAAAAAAAAGTAGAAAATATTTTTTATTCCTTAATTTAATCACTTTCCTTAATAGTACTTAATAGCTTTGACATCTTGTTCACATTAAGAAGTGTGACCGTCAAGTTTCTAAAGAAAACCAGGAAAATCATGGTTGGCCTATCTTTTGAGATCGGAAAAAAATTTGTTCTTCTTTGTAAACTGAAAATAATTCAAAGAAACTGAATCTGATGTATAATCTGTGAGTACAAAGACTGTGGGATTGATTCCCCACATATACTGTAGTGTGAAGAATTACTTTTGGAGCACTGTTCATAGAAAACTATAAAAAACCAACAACATTTTCTCCTACCTTCCTCTTTTCTATAATCTACTTCCTTCTATTGACTCAAAGCACTGTATGACTACGGCACCACATCCTCTTAATGTTAGTTTCACCTAAAAAAAATTTATAGGAACATTTTAAAATCCTAGATGATTTCCTGCAAATGGAACTGCCTTCAACTTCTTTCAATTCTCATTGTTCCAATACGGGCAATTGCCTTTACCTCCGATGCAAAGTATTGCAAACATCCCTGATGAATCTCATTCCTATTTCTATGTAACAACTTCAAATATTTCTGTTTAACCTGCTACGGCGGCCTTATGATCCATTGTACTCCCCTACAACTTTATACGATATCCCTACAATGTTTATTGCCCTGATCAATTTTAGTATTCTGCTTGATGCCAAGAATGATAATTCCCTACCCGCTACTCAGTATGCATCTGGGACTTTGTATCTGGTATGCATTAATAACCCACAGGCTCCAGCTTTCATCTCAGGATCCACATGTTGGCTTCGAGGCTACCGCTATTCTAAATATTCTGTCAAAAGGTCATTTGCCAACAATGTGTGTGAAGATAAATTCGAATTTGAAAATCCAAGACGCAACCCATAAATTTTAGCAGCGTCACACTTAGCGTTAACAGTCCACAATCTGGTCTAAAAAATGCACAATTTGATCTTAACAGAGCAAAATTTGCAGTTAACAGAGCACTGTTAACTGTTTAACAGTATCCATTAGAACAAGATCACTTGTTTAGCAAGTAATTTTAGGCCATTTAGTAGGTCTATGAGTACCATATAATACTCTAGGGATTGTTCCAATGCCTCTTAATATTATCAGAAAAAATTCCTATATGAAGTGATAAAAATTGGCTTTGAAAACATCAATTTTTTGATTGAAAATTCTCTAGAAGATCAGTGGCCATTTGGGAACATATAAGAAAATGTACCCCATACAGACTATATACAAGTGGTAGTCCAGAGGGTCCTCTTTCCAACCGTGGTAGTGGGATAGCTGAAATAATTTTGTGAGTCGAGATATTGAATTTTAAAAAAATCGATTTTTGGTCGAAAATATATGAGAATTCTCTAGAAGATCAATGGCCATTTGGGAACAAATAAGAAACTGTACCTCATACAGACTACATACAAATGGTAGTCCAGAGGGTCCTCTTTCCAACCGTGGTAATGGGATAGCTGAAATAATTTTGTGAGTCGAGATATTGAATTTTAAAAAAAATCGATTTTGGTCGAAAATATATGAGAATTCTCTAGAAGATCAGTGACCATTTGAAATTTTTGAAGCAAAATATTTGATGCAACATGTTTGATGCAACATGTTTGAAGCAACATGTTCCTCTGGGCCTGCTGGGCCTCTTCTATTCATGTAGGAATTCTTTGCAATGAGTACACAAAAAAGAAGCTTCCAGTTCGTAAACAGGGCCAGAACCCATTGTGGAGTGGAGGTGGATGTTTAGAAAGGTAAAGTTAATGAAAAGCATGTTTCAAACCACGTGGGTTTGTGGTGAACAAAATTTTCGTTGGGAAATTGCAATAACAGGATATCTGAGTCATGCATTTGATTATCCGCCAATAACTTGATGTTGGCAAAATGTGTGTGAAGATAAATTCGAATTTGAAAATCCAAGACGCAACCCATAAATTTTAGAGCAGCTCCACACTTAGCGTTAATAGTGCACAATTTGGTCTTAACAATGCACAATTTGATCTTAACAGAGCAAAATTTTGCAGTTAACAGAGCACTGTTAACTGTTTAACAGTATTCATTTGAACAAGGTCACTTGTTTAGCAGGTAATTTTAAGGCATATAGGAGGTCTATGATTACCACATTATACTCTAGGGATTGTTCCAATGCCTCTTAATATTATCAGCAAAAAAAGTCCTATATGAAGTGATATGGTATTGTAAAAAATAAGCTTTGAAAACATAAATTTTTTGATTGAAAATTCTCTAGAAGATCAGTGGCCATTTGGGAACATATAAGAAACTGTACCCCATACAGACTATATGGAAATGGTAGTCCAGAGGGTCCTCTTCCAACCGTGGTAGCGGGATAGCTGAAAAAATTTTGTGAGTCGAGATATTGAATTGTAAAAAAATCGGTTTTTGGGTCGAAAATATATGAGAATTCTCTAGAAGAGAATTTTTGATGCTTTATCTGGG
>JABZEU010000191.1:0-12838 GCA_014635995.1 Sarcophaga peregrina
ATAACTGGATTGCAAATTTCGTTACCAGGAAACTACCTTGTGATCCACGCCATACTCGGCCAATTTTCAAAATTAGCATTACAATCTACTAAGCAAATACAGAAGCTATAAAAACTAAGACCAAAATTAATTTCACTTTGACAGAACAACAATTCTGCACACACGCAAGTTCGTCACAAATTACGACCTCCACTAAAAGCTTCAAGTCTTAACGTCTTCCTCATCGGTATCCTTAAATGTATTCAACGAATATTTGAGTATTTTAATCATCTTTGTATGTAGATTAGTTTAAGCCAGGTTGGTTAAACCATATGGCTGCTTGCAAAATGTCCGCATTGTGATTGCAAACAGACAAAGGCCTTATAAAATTGTTGCTGCTGCTGCTGCCTGCTATCTATATACAAATTCGTTTGAGTGACTATTGTTATTTGCATTACATTGTCTGTTTATTGTTATTGTTATCGTTATTATAATAATTATTTTAAATATTATTGTTATTTGATTTTGTCTGTGAAATCTTGTTATTGCTTTCAACTGCATCACACATGTGTACACTATATCCAAAATGGTATTCGAAACAAGTAAACACTGTCTTTTAAAAGTATACCGGTATTGTAAAGTGTTATTGAGAATTGCGTTATCAAAGGCACAACAAAACTGGTTACTGGTTACAAAACAATGCACCGAGGTTGTAAATCAACATCGATTGGATTAGAAAGCATTGCCAAAATTAATCGTAATGATGTATACGAGTACACGGGACCAATATTTTAGAAAAAGTTATTTTCTTCACTTCTCTTTTTATTTGTCCAATTTGACCGCTAGAAAAAGAACACTTGTCTTCTTTAAACAAATTAATGGCAGAATAAATTCAAAATAAAAATTTTATAGTTTAGCAGCAGTTCATAGGATATAAATTCCTTGCCAAAGTTATATGAAAAACATTGATTAAAGGAATCAATCCCGAAATGGCATCCCGAAATGAATACAAAATATCAAAATGATACTAAAAGTTTAAGATGCCTTTGGGTGGAAATTACAGAAAGTAAATCCTTAATTAAATAAATTAATTTAATAATTTTACCATACAAAGGGTGTGTTTTATTATTCTATTCTATCGATTAAATGTTTACTTGCGTTAAGTTTCAATTTACAGACTCGGTAATTTACGCATCAAGACTCATAATATATTCGTATACATGAGCTTTAAATTATAAATGGCTTAATAGCTTCCCTTAAAGGAAAAACGAAACAGTTTCGAGTATTACTTCATTTAAAATGTAAATATTTGTTAATATTTACTCTGTTTTTGTTTCAATGGACTAATGAAAAATGTAAAAGATTGATGCAACTACTTACTTTAAAATTATCCTTTAATTTACCAGCCGTTTTAATAATTAATGAAAATCTGCAAAAGAAAATAAATTTACTCGAATTAAACAAACCTAAAGTTTTGAAATTAAATTGTTCATTCTATATGAAATGATGGGAGTAAAAATGGTTAAAGTTATTTGATCCAAGTGTATGGTTCTAGCTGTTAATTAAACAATATATCAGGATAATCAAAACAGCGGTTGACTATACAGCCAACGTAATCATCTTCAACATTATTTCCATTTAATACATAGCAACAGTCATTTAGAAACCTAGAGACCGCAACTTTAAACATATCAAGTGGCAATGAAGCTGAATTTGATGAAGGCCATGATGTTGTCAGTAGAATGAGCGTTTCTTACGCACATAAATGTGTCACAAATAGTTTTTAGTTTTGTTTTTTGTTTCCAGTTTATGATTATTTCTTCCAATCGAATTATTTGCAACAGCATTACGATTTATGATTCAGAGAATAAATTCGACAAGAATCACGTCGACAGGTGGTTACAAATTGTTGTTAAAACGGCCAATAATTGGAGTAAAAGGCTTTTGTGACAAAGAATAATTTCTGTAGATTTCATTAAACCATGTGAAGAAATATATTAAAAAACGTAAATTATCTCGACATGGCCTTTCTTCATTTCGTTGACTCACTGCAAGAAGTTCTTTAGGAGGTTGACAAGATGACTTTTATTTTGCCCAGTTACAAGATCTGAACTCACTCCACTGACTTCCAGTATGACATAATTTTTAGTGAAGTCCAAGTCATGCATACCACGAACTACGAGCCTTTGCTAATCAATAAAATGTTGGATTTCTATCCGAAAGACAATGTGCCATTTGCTTTTAATGTACTCAGAGCCTTACTGTGGAGTGTCAAAATGGGCTCTGGAACCTCACTACTAAGAACAAATTTATTTTGTTTTGGGCGCAGATACAAAGGGCACAATGGAAATGGGATAAAACAGAAATTCCACCTTTTACCTACAAAAGGAGTTAAAATTGGTGAATGGAGAAATACTAAAACCACACGTTTAGCCTTGACGAATACAAAAAGTTGCTCAATTTTAACGATAAAAGAAGGGAAACTTGACAGAGAAATATTGCAAACACTTTCAGGAGCATTCACCATGCGGGAAGAGAAATCTGTTCAGGACGGGCATATCCAACACAAGTGCCTGGTAAAAACTAAAGCACTTGACCTCTAAATTTTTAGCACTGGAACATAACCAATACAGGATACTATATCCAGAAATGCTGACTGAAAAAGACTTGTTGATATTCCTATTGCGTTACATAGAAGTACCAAGACGTTGCTTGATAAGCAGATATACAATAGATTAACAAGAGCGCGTAGTGTGAAAGGTAATTTTGGATCCTACGTTAATTGCTAATCGGATGTACAGTTGATTATTTGATAAGATTACAGTTGATTATCAGATAGCCTGACCCACATTGTTTTCATTGGATGTTTTAATTTCTAATTTGTCTGAAATTTCCCTTTGGCGTTTAGTCTTAACGCTCTTTGTACGATGAATTGGATTGCCTATTGACAATCCTTTACAAAATTGTAAATATGTGCTCTTCTTGGTCGCTTTCTTTTCCACGCTGGTGCCGCATTCAGTAACGGGGATTAGCTACCTTAGTTCAAATCCCGTTTGGAAGGTTTCACACTCATGAAATCTCACTTGTGGGCGGTTCTGTTTAAATTCTGAGTTAGCCTTGATACATCTGCAATAAGAGTAAACAGCATATAAATTTCTCATCTCAGACTAAAATGAATATTTTAAAATTCACACTATTTGGCCAATTGTGTTACATGTTCAGAATTGATTAGAAAGTTAGTATTAGTTTCCTCATTTAAAATTCATATTTTTGATTTGATGAATTGATTTGCCAATAACGGCGACAACAACAATAACAATGATGAAACAAAACCCCATAATGTTACACTGCGGTTGCACGATTCATAAAGCAATACACAGCAGCATCAAAGCAACACTTTTTAAACTTCGTTTTTTAAGTATTTGGAATTTGGTATTTGGCAAAAATAATAAACATTCCACGATAACCGTAGAAACAAGACGAAATCTGTAAAGAAGACGGTAATAATGAATGGTGGCAATCAGAAAAGCGCGGAACTACAGAAACCAAATAGATTTCTGAAAAAAATAGCGGCATTGTTGTAACACATGATGTAGATGCTGGCAACATGAGTTAAATTCATGGGAATACTAAATATGTGCTACAGTGTGACTTGTACAATAAAACGGGAAACCAGTGTCTTTAGGCAATTCAAAATAGTGCCATTAGTTGACTGAAAGAAGGATTGCAAGTAATTTTAACTGACTTAAGCTCCATATTTTAATGTTGCAACTCCACACTACAAACAAACAGACAATAAAAGTAAAATTTTTTTGAGAACTGATATGACAAGCAACGCCATTTCTATTGGTTATTGCTATAGCTGCAGCAGGAACTTACATCATCTGTAACTGTAATGGCTACAATTGTTGTAGTTTTTGCAATATCAGTAACTTATTTTGCACCACTAAAGCTATCATAAAAAGCTTCTGTATTGTTAGTTTTACTATGACAAAAGGAGTGCGGCAAATATATTCAATGTGTCGACAGTTAAAGTTTTACAAACATCACCAGAATCATTATCACCAGCATATCAACAGCATCGTGCATGTTGTTCATCACTCAACGTATGTTCACTTCCATCTTGAAGATTATTTTCCCTTCGTTTCTCCGTCGCAATTGAACTCTTGAATATTGAAGTTCCAACCGTGCAGTAACTGAAATGCTTTACATTCTGTGGCTTTTAAGGGTTTCCCAAATCTTTTGACTGTTATTAGAATACTACTCTCTAGTCATGTACAAATATTGCAAGCATTTGAATATCACGTTCAGCAGGTGTGAACCTTCTGCAGGCTACCTGAAGCAATTAAATATTTCTATTTCTACTTTTGCTAACAATGTCTACTTAGAAAAACGCATAACGTGTTACACTTTCGCTGTGCCTGTTTGATAAGCTAAATCAGCCGATACATTTAACTATGGCTGTGGTAAGAAACCCGTCTTATTAGAATGCGGCAAATTGGAAAATATTGAAGGAAGTGTGGTATTGTCTGCTTTCTCTGTCACGGTTGAGTTATGCATAACCGCTAATGACTTTAAATCGCCCTACCAATTGAAGTAATGAAAACCAATCGTTTTGGAAAAAAGTCCCATTTTGAGGTCAAATATCACTGACATGATGGAGCATACAACCACATCAGAAAACCGATATTCAAATTCTAATAATTGAGGATACTGTCTTCCTATTACTGTTCAGGTTTGTACCGATACGACAAAGCATTCTATATGAGACTGATTCCTATATTTCGGGGAATGTATTTATAGATTACTCTCTAGAGATATTAATTAGTAAAAGATTTAAAAATTTTACTTACTTAAGGATTTTTTGCACTATCTATTCAGTTTATCGAATCCGAACGACTGATTTGAGAACATTTTCATGGCATTCTGTTGACTATTTGAGGTTTTTGAAGTCGCCGTGGTCTAGTGGGTAGTGTGTTGGCTTATTAGACAAAAGGCCCGGGTTCGTATCCCAGGTCAGACATCAAAACGAAAAAATATTTCTTCGGCGACTTCCTCTCAGCAGATTTCTGGCAAAGACTCTGAGAGTAAAAATTGCCATGAAAAGCTTCTCAAAAATCTGTCGTTCGGAGTCGACTTTAAACTGTAGGTCCCGCCACTCATGTATAAAATTAACGCACACAGCATAAGTGGTGTGAGAAGCTAGGTCGTAATCCTGATTGAAGGGTTGTAATGGCCAATTATGTAATAATACAACTATGGGTTAGACATTCAATAGTATACATGGGCTTTAGTTCTAAACTCATTCGTGACGAGAGATTTTTTTAGTATTTACCAATTTCTGAGCATTATCATGAGGGGACCTCAATGAACGTGCATGCATAAATACAGTCTAGCTTCTCACACTAAATGAAAGACTTTCAAGTTTTTGTTTTTTAAGATGTCTGAGTTGACTTTTGAACTCGAACTCGAACTCAAACTGCATAGTAAACTTTAGCAACTACAGAGTAGTATGGAGTGAATCAATATATGGAAAGATGTGGATAGGTTTGGGACCACGTCTACTGACAGAAACACCATTTTGCATTCCGTGGCTGTTGTAGAGTTAAATAAATTTTGATTTGTTTTGGGTTTAGTTGTCGAGTGCACTATTAAAGCGCACAGTTCGACTGATCTTTATTGATTAGTTCTTGAGGGAAAATGTCCCTTCTTTTATACTAAAATTTTGGCTGATTTGACAATTCCAAATCAGCCCCTTACTTCTAATACAATATTTGTTTGACTTAATACTAGAACACATGTTTGTGTGTACAATTAATACTTAACTATATTTATTAAAGGGTTTGTGTGTGTTTATCGTGGGACAAGTGGATGTCATACGACACGCGTCCGCTGTCCATAATAATTCCCACGGTAAAGTGTGAAAAGAGTCACACACAATCACTAGCTATGCAATACAACAACAACACACATAGTGCATACTATGTGCATATCAATACTGCCGGCGATCACTCAACAAGCGTCAAATGACCGTCGCGTGTGCGCGTTACTATTGTGGCGTTATACGCTGCAGCGACGGTCAGCAACATTGAGTCAAGTGGTCGCTGCTCATATGCAATTGGATATTCTTTTGTTTATGCACATGAAATGTTGTGTTGGTATTGACAACTGTAAAATCATGCTACACTGTTCTTGTTTAGTTTTCAGGAGGAAATTGGAAAATGTATAAAAGAGTCAATTTAAACAGTACACCCACAATGAGAGTACGAGCATCACTTTAACAACACGTTTCCTCGTATGTTTTCTTTGTCATTACTTGTGTTTTCGTTAGAACGTGCGGTGAAAGTGAATTAGTTGACGAAATAAATAGCAAATAAAAGAAGAATAAAAAATCGGGAACTTTAGTTTAGTAGCTTTATTGCCAATACATTGGGAGTTTCTGAAGCACTACATACCCAAATCGCGCACGCCCGTAGACTGTAATAATCATTAAATTTTCATTTTCTTCTAGCAAAAGTTCTTAAGAGTTTTTCATTAACAATTCATTCTTCACTTTTTCTCCATTCGATATTATTATTGCGACCTTATTTTGTCATGCAGAAAAACTTTTTCTCATTTAATAAAAAGCTTAAGCGGTAAGAGTAAAATAACTTGAAATATTACAAGTTGCAATTACAACGAATACGATAGAAAAGAAAGACAACTTTGGCAATATCACAAGTTAACACAAGCGTCTGTGTGTTTGACTTCCAAAGAGTTATTATTAGACGGTAAAAGTGATGGTGGTGCTGATTGAGTTCGATGGGTGTTTGTATTGGCAAAGTGGGAATGAGCAAAACTGTCAAAGCTTACTATAATGGGAGTCTTAAAGAAAATGAGTAAATAAGCTTAAAGAAACATAAATAACACATCACTTACTGAAGAAACAGACATACAGTCATACGGTACTCTACGACAGCTAAAAGTGTTGTAATATGAAACCTTTTATTCGATCAATAAGGCCATTAGAGTATTAAATATTTTCTAAGACGCTAGAAAATTGTGTTCTAAGTTGATGAACTCATAAGCTTGACCTTTTCTAAGAAAAATGTCAAGCAGAAAAAAATTATTTTAACAGCTTTCGTTTCTTTGCATTGCTCTTTAGGTAGCAGAGCATGACATTTTATTAATTTGAATGGCGACAGGGATAGCTTTAGTAGGGGGAAACTTATATCATGAATGGGAAGCATTTAAAATGAAGGAATTCATATAACCTAAGCTAAGTTTCAAAATGAGAACTTTAAAGTGAATGAAATTTCATTTTGAAAAACTGTTTCCAATTGAATGATCGCTAGTATAAACGTTGTATGGTTTGGTATTGAATAAAAGACCAGATTTCACATTTTCATAAGCAATATGCAGAAGTTATTTTTATACTTTTGGAAGGTTGTGATTAGCGTATTATTTAGTAATAACTAGTACGGGGAGAGCTTCTGAAGTATTCATGTCTAATAATCTTGCAAAAATATGTATAAAGAGATGCACAATGGACTTCTTATATAGAAACCGAATTACTTTGCACTCAAAACATTATATTATCATCCAGTGAACGGTAAATCCCTATACTTTCAAAGAAAATGAAATACAAAAGGAATGTTTTTTACACAATTTCGTCTACCAAGAATTTTAAGGCTAAGGTGCTTCGAACGTATTACAGTCTTCAGATTATTATAAGTGATGGAATATTTCCTTCAGCATTTAGGTCTATTATGATACCACAATTAAAAACCAAGCATTCTCTGAATCTTATCATTGCAAAAGTTTTTAATTTAAAGAATTCAGTCAATTTTGACAGAAAATGAAATATTTGGAATTTCTGTATTGTTTTCCTTTGGCGCCTATAGAAGACACTGAATGAAATGCTAAATCTAATGGTAGGGATTCAATAGCCCATATGAATTGCAATTGCAAGATCAATCAGTCTTTTTTTGCACGCGTCTAGCAGAGTGTGAGGAATCCTCGATACTCAGGAACGATATTAAATAAAAAGTTATGCACAGACTGGCTGTCTTACTACCATCAGCTCAGCCTTCTGCCACAATAGAAACGACAATGGTGACAGGACCGCTAACTGCCTGCGTACACCGCATCTCTGTAATATTAATGTTAGCACACTAAACGTAATCAAGGATGGTTCCAACAAAATGTGATTGCGGCTCTAATCCACGGAAATCAAACCTACGGCTGTTTTAGAGGTGTAAAACGGTATTGTTCATGATGTTAGTTTCTTAAGGCAGTCGGATTTTTTTCTTTCAGTATTATTCGAATTGAGAACACTTCTACACCATTTCTCAGATTCCAATCGGAATTGTCTTCTTCGAAGATATGTTGACAGTTCTCATAACCTTTGCTATCATATTACTTTTACTGCTTGATTTTGTGCCTACTGACCCTTAACAATCACTTTAAGTGTGACCCCCTCATATACAAAAATTCCAACTTCAAAGGATCAATGACTTTTAAACTAATCCTCTAAAGACAATAGTAGTTAAAACTGAAAACTATACAGAAATTACAATCTCATGTTGAAAACTAAATTAACCACATGTTCGAAAAGGGATTAATGCTATCCCTCTTGCTCTTGCAACGGCAAAAATGTACATACACAAGGTACTTCAGAAGGCAAGTTAACACAATTTAAATCCAATTAATAACCAGAGAGTAGTACAACTGTAAATGCAAAAACAAGAAATTTAATAACAAGGGTAACTCACGGATTGGCTGTATATTACAGAAATGGTTGAAAGAATGAATGACGAAAAGTACTGATTGCACTTGGTAGGCAGCGGAGAAGGGGACATCATTATGACAAACTTTAAACGCCATGAGTGCGTAAAGAGTGAAAGAATCTTTAACAAAACTAAACGCATTGCGTTCAAACTAAAGTTCTTTTTCCATACGAACGCACAACATTGCCTGCCTACCTTTATGAGAAAATTCAAAACTCTTATGCATTCAGCTTTTAACTAAAAACATGCGTTGAAGTGGGGCTTTAATTAACATTGCCATACTCACTAATAATCTACGCAACATATTACGCCTCTTCCCTAACATTGGCTCCATTATCATAGAAATATGAATGCATTCCATCTGAGTTACTGCTTCCCTCTGAAAATCTAAAATGATTGTGTGCATACGATAGAGTGAAGGAAAGGGATTAATTTTTATGGCATTTTTACTGCTGCTTTGGAGCGATTGCCAAACGGGTAACCGATCGCAATCAGCAACAGCACAGTTACCATTTTTTACTGATGTCATTAAGTAATAACACCAGCCTACATGAGCATTTAACGCAGGTTTCAGACCAAAGGGAAATATTCTGTATATGTGATTGAATATCTCGAATGATTGCAACATTAACTACTTTGGAGGCAGTGAATTGTGAAGATTATTACAAATTCTCAAAGAGATTTAACTTCATTAGAATCGTAATCATAGGTATTGATTGGCATTCAGTAAATGGAAGTTAAAATAAGCCCTTTTATGTTTAGATCCTTGAGATGTTTTGAAACCGTAGCAGTCATAGTGCGTTATAACTCGAAAATGATTGTCACCGTAGTGGGTTTAAATCCCAGCTAAGATATCTGGAACAAAACGAAATATGAAAAAAAGTCTCCATCTCACCCATCTTCTGACAAAAAGTCTGAAAATAAATACAATTTCCATGAAAAGTTTCTGTTTCTCCCACTCCTGAATAAAATTAATTAACACACATAACTTGGATGGCGTGAAGAGATAGTTGTAATCTTGACTGAAAGAATAAAATGGCAAATTAATTAAGTTAAATCATACACAAAAATTTTAATTTTAAAACTTTTAAACAGGCAAAAGGTAAAGAAGAGTGCCACAGTTTTCACAATCTGCATTTTGGGCATGTCACACCAACATCTTTTCGTGCACTTAGTCTTTATTTAATAAATCAAACCACTGCGTAGATACACTTAATAGTTTATCGTTTTGTCTAAAGCCATAATTGGTGAGTGTAGTCCGAAAGTAACTCAAGATTATTTTTCTAACTTTCAAAAGTCTACCACGTCCACTTTGATTCAAATTATATAGGGATGGATGGAGATTCTTTTTAAAAGAATTAAATGCTGCATTCATCACAGACATTCTTTTAGAATCAATCTGCCTCTTTAAAACGTTACAAGCACCATCTTAAAATCATAACACACATACAAACTTTTATATTGAAATCCTTCAATGTAATCATTGATCTGCATTGGATGGCAGAAACTAAACATCATCATCACAAACATTGTCATCATTGCAATCTTCTTAAACAAATCGAATCATCTTTTAAAATCATGTTCAACTGTCACTTATCGATAACCAAATGGGCAGTGAAGTGAAATACAGCTCAACAATTACGGAATAAATTGAAAGCAGAATAGTCAGTGGCATAAATTATATTATGGAATTAAGTGAAGCAAATAATGGAAAAATGAATTCAAACATATTGAAGCTTTTAAGTTTTGAAACACTACAAAACACAAGAGAAATAAAAAAATTGAGAGCGACACCGACACTCTGTTAGCATATGGGCACAGAATTTATAATAATATTACAACAATATTTGTCAATTTTTGTTTCCATTTTGGGAACCACATTTCCCTCGTTGTGCTTGAGTCTTGGCTTTCAACACCACACTCTCTATTCACACTTGCTCTTCCCTCGTTGATGCTCCTACAGCGAGTAACAATCAAAAGTCAACAAAGTAAAAAATTTTTTGAAATTTTCCGTTTATTAAAGTCAATCACTTTTGTCTCAACTACAAGCAACGGTAGCAAGTTGCCTCAATTAATACAATAGATTTTTATATTGTTATGTTGCCACCTCTGATCCTCATTTCTTGTGATAAAGCTTCATACAGTATGTTATTAACCATACTACCAAATGATCCGGAATACTTGCTAGAACACGGAAATCACATAATAACTGTAGTTCTAGATTTGCGACTTGCAACCTTAAACACTCATCAAAGGATATCTTTTACAAAGATCTATGCTAGAAGACCATTATTTACATTAATATGTACATCGAACAGCAAAAGAAGCTGAAGTACAACCAAAAATTTGGAGCTTTATTTGGACAGAATCTTTTATGAACTCATGATTTATTGTACCTTTAAGAACTCCATTAAATTTCTTCTACTCATTTGGAAAGCTGTAAAGCTCTGATAAATATTTTTGTTGTGTGAACAATCTTTCATTTTAATCCTTTCAACAAAATGATCCCCAAATAAAAATGAAAAAAAAAACAAAAAAGGACAAGATTTACTCATATTCACATCGCCTGTGTCTGTACCTACTCGGAATATAATATTTTTCTTGTCCCAATTTGTGGCCAATAAATAACAGTAAAGACAGAAGCAAATAAAATGAAAATTAAAAAAAATTAAATGTAAAAGAAGCAAAAAAACAAAAAAAAAAATTAAAGGAATTACTTCTTGAAGTATGAGTTTAAAGTGTCTCTACAAAAATCCCAAAAAAATCAATGCAATGAAAACGAAACCTGTGGCGATTAATTACCCTTTCTTACGTATTAAATCTGTACGAGAGATAGAGAAGGATAGAAGAGAGCAGTGTTATCGTAAAACGACAATGGCGACAACAACAGCAACACGTTCATATTTTTAAAAGCACCTTAAAATGTATGTGTGTTGCTGCAACGTTTCTTATCCTTATGAAGTCAATATTTTACAAGTATTTGGTATTGCTGGTGATGGTGTAGGTATTGGCATTCAGATTGGTATTGCATGTTGCCTTATAAGCATCTTATACTTCTGTTCAGTTATATTTTTTTCCTTTTATTCCTTTGGTATCATTTGCTCTTCTGCGTTCCCTATTTTCTGTTTGCCTTATTTTGCCGTAAATTCACAACAAATTGATTTAAATTGTTGTTGTCATGGCTATTGTTCTTGCTGTGCTGTGGTTGTTGTGGGTCAAGTTTTCAAGCATGCATGAGTGTATGTGAGCAAGTGAGGCATTTTGTAGCATTTAATTTGTGTGGTCTCTGCATTTATGCAACATCAGCAAAATCGACATCAACAATGGGAGCAACAGCACCGGATAAGTGGCATTCTCTTTATACCCTACACTGACTAGGAAAGCTTTGTTCTTCTTTGAATGATTTGATGAATTCATAACATTTTTCTATAATTTTCATTCCATTTTCCTACCAAATCTGTCTGTCTGACATAGAAATCAAAGCAATTTATGAAATCGAATTGTAAGTGGACGCTTTTCTTCGTCAATGCTTTCAGAGTCTAAAGCAACCAAAAGTAGCCAGCAGAAAAGCCATTGCGTGGGTTATACAGTTCGAAATTTAAAAACTTCTCATCCATTGGAAATTTATGTCATAAAAAGAATACATAACTGATTTATGATATTGCTATGGGCGTAATGCAGATTAATTTCTATTTAGATTGTTTCATATCAATTTAAGCATTTCATTCGGACTCTATATTCGCCACTTTGAATTGGCGAAAATCTAGTTTGATGAAACATATCTAAATAAAACAATAAAAATTAGCTTTTGGAAACGACAGTGATTTCTATAGTCTCTGTATACATACATGCATATGTCCACATGGTCATTACAACCTTTCACGATTACGACTTAGCTTCTCACACCACCTACGTTGCATGGGTTAATTATGCAGGCGATTGGCGGGACATCAGTTTAAATTCGATTCCGAACGCCAGGGTTTTGAGACACTTTTTCATGATAACATGATTAATAAGCCAACATAATACCTCGTTCGTTTTAAAGTGGGGCCACAATTAAAATCCCATGTCAGACATCAAAACGAAAATAT
>JABZEU010000192.1:0-12837 GCA_014635995.1 Sarcophaga peregrina
ACCCAATCCTTGAACGAAATAGTGGGGAAAACAAAACCTTTTTTGTACTCTAAATTTTCCAAATTTGTGTTCTTATTTGCCTTTTTAGAAGTCGCCGTGGTCTAGTGGGTAGTGTGTTGGCTTATTAGACAACAGGCCCGGGTTCGAATCCCAGGTCAGACATAAAAAACGAAAAAATATTTCTTCGGCGACTTCCTCTCAGCAGATTTCTGGCAAAGACTCTGAGAGTAAAAATTCCCATGAAAAGCTTCTCAAAAATCTGTCGTTCGGAGTCGACTTTAAATTGTAGGTCCCGCCACTTATGTATAAAATTAACGCACACAACATAAGTGGTGTGAGAAGCTAGGTCGTAATCCTGACTGAAGGGTTGTAATGGCCAATTATGTATGTATGTGATGGTAGCAGAGCTTGAAATACATAACCATACACCGACCATACAATGCTTCAATGCATGTTGCAAAAAGTTTGCATAACACTCTCACAGGAACGTAGTATAAACATACCAACATATCGACGCCTCCATTTTAAATGTTATTGCACTTTTAAATTCTAAGTTCTCTAACTTAAATTCTATCAAAATTTTGGTTAAGATGCGCCCATCAGTTCCGAAGTTATAGGGAAAAATCTACTTAGAATGCACATATGGTGGTATGTGGCGTGAAAACTTTGAAAGCCTATAACTCAAAACACAATTTTTCGACTTAGAATGTTATAGAACGAAGGCGTCGATATGTAATTACAACCATTCAGTCAAGATTACGATTAGATTACATGCCTTGAAAAAGCTTCTCAAAAATCTGTTGTTCATTGTGGAGTTTAAGCAGTAGGGCTAGACGACACTCATGTATAAAAATTAACGTACTCCACATAAGTGGTGTCAGGAGCTAGGTCGTAACTCTGACTGAAGGACTGTAATGTTCAATTATGTATGTTTGCATTATGTGGCCAGCGTTGAGTATCAAGAATATTCGGTCCATAACAAAATTCCCTCTATTTGTGCGTTTTTTTTTCGGCTCACTAGACAACCAATAATCAGTAACCTCAGATGAATAATTGTAAGCTAATTGACAACAACATTTGCGTTCGCATTAGGACTATGATCGGTCACATCTTCAGAAACTTCATTAAACTAAATTGCTAAGCATATACTGATTTGGAGCTAACAATGCCCTAGAAAGCTTGAGAGAACTGGAAAGACTTGGATAAGAAAGATGGAAAATAAATGTTGAATGGTTTGTATCAGAGATGAAATTGTTTTTTCGCTACTCAAAAGCTTTCACGAAATTTTGAAGTCAAAGTGAGTGCAACAATATTGAAATTTAACTATGTTCTCTGTGTCCGATTCATTCGTACTCACTACAACATTGATTTACAAGTGTAGGTTGCAATGAGTATGAGTACAACATTGACATCAAACTCATACGAATAGAAATATGTTCGATTCAGAAGCTTCATACTTATTTAGATTCATAACTTTAGAAAAATACTGATAATACTTACAAATGATTCAAGTGAATCGAATCATTCATTAAAATTTACAGTCTTAGGTGTTGTTGGGCATTTACAAAAGCAAAAAAAAAAGACACACGATCCGGAAAGGATAGTGTAGCAAGTTTGCACTACTTGCTGCTTTTTTCTTTCTCACAACTTTTTAGTGAGTATTTTAGTGTTCGTATGCGATTCATAATTATTTTGTGATTAGTGTTTATGCTGAATTATGGAGATTCGAAATCAATAACAACATCATACGTGTTATTAAGTATAAGGTATGATGAGTACTTCAAACTCTGATAATGAGTAGAGAAAATTAAGAGTATAATACGATTCTTCTCATCTTTTTGAATACTCATTCTCTTAACTTTCTAGTGAGTATTTTAGTGTTCGTATGCGATTCATACTTATTTTGTGATTCGTGTTTATGTTGAGTTATGGAGAGTCGAAATCAATAACAACATCATACGTTTTATTAAGTATGACGTATGATGAGTACTTCAAACTCTGAATATGAGTGCAGAGAGGTTCAATGATATTAAAATAAGTATGAATGCTAAAAAGTATCAGAAATTCTGAGTATGATTCGATTCAACTTGCTGATCATTTTGAATACTCATTGCTGATCTCTGTTATATATGACTTGTAGACATTCTGGGAAATGTTCGCCTTAATTACAGAGTATTTATAAAGAGTCCTTCAGAAGAAACATTAGCATTTAAAGAATATTTTTATTTCATATTTCATTTCACAAATAAATCCGTAAATAATCCGGATTTTTAAACAATTTCCCGTGGCCATCACTGTTGATTAATTTTGGCTGTGATTACACTCATGCAGCGAGTATTTTCTTTTAAATTTACGTCAGGCAATTGCAAAATATTACTTTTCATACTTACAACACATAAGTACTTACATACATATGTACATAAGTGAGTATGTGAGTGTGTGTGTGAATATATTTTATCCCGTCATTTAATCGAAATTATTTAAGGCTTCGTCTTTCTACATTTTCTTGATTACTTACATACATACGTAGTACATCCAAACACAAGCATTATGCCATAAATGGCCCCATTTGAAAAAGGAAGGCGGGTAAATTGTAAAAGAGTTGGAGATTAAATGGAAGTAGATTATGAAAACATGTGTTTTTCATTTTTCATTTTTTTTGTTCTTCGTTTTGAAAATCATTTTTTAAATTTACTGGGTTAAATTTTTCACTGTTTGCAGTTGTTTTTATTGTTGTAAATCATTTACACACACCCGCACATGGTTTACATTTACACTGGCAAACACAATTCACAGATACACACACACTCTCCTGTGTATGAATGTGGCCATAGAAACGAGGACACCAGTAATTAAGGTTATAAACACCCGGGATTAAAACAACAACAAATGTAAAGAAAAATTATCACAATCATGCCTTAAAAATAATTTAAAAAATTTAAAAAAAAAATCAAAAAAAAAATTTTTTTTTTAAATAAAAATGAAATTAATTTGGTTTGTAATCAGATAAACGAAATATAATTTCGCGTATGTGTGTATATGTGTATGTACATACACACATATATGATGAATATGCAGGATATGGCACCTCCTTTACATATGCTGAGTCATTGTATTGGTGTTAGGAAAATAGATTGTGGAACAGCGATAAGAGAGGGAGATAGAGAGAAAGAGAGCAGCCCCGTTTATTAGGTTTTATGCTGTAAACACATTACAGGCAGCACTTGCGGCGCGACAATACAATACAAAAGTGTATATCAAAATGATTATTTTAAAGGCAGTGCATCAACAAGCACCGATGGTTCGACTGCTGCGTTCAATAAGAGAATTAGTACCAGCACAATACTTAGTTGGCCACCATAATCCTGTAGTCGGGATTACATACCATCTTTACACACCACTTTGTTGCGTGTGTTAATGTTATTCATGTGTGGTGTTATCAACAATTTAAAATTGACTCCAAATGGCAGATTTTTAAAGAAACTTTTCGTTGCAATTTTCTTTACTCTTTTAGAAAGCTGCCGAAGAAGTAATATTTTCTGTTCATATGTCGTTCTATTGGAGATGTCTAACACACCATATGCTAGACGATAACGACTTCATTTCGCTATATAGACGTTGTAAATAAAACTTTTCTGATTTCATACAATGACAACATAACCTTGGCTATTTTGCTCAAACATTGATTTAAGCAGTTAAGCAACATTTCATAGCAAATTTGTTTTTGCCACAAGACTCCTAAAGAAAAGAGTTTGGGGTTGAATCACAGCCTGACATCTGATGATCCATTACACTACCTACTAGACGACGGCGACTACAAAAAACAAAAAAAAAAAATGCATTTTTACTCTGTTGTTAACTACTCATAAGTTTTTACAAGTCTTCCACTTATTATTCACCCTCCCATGCGGCTTCATTCTGTTTTTACAACATTTTGTCTGCCAGTAACAGTTAACGTTTGTCGGATAATAAGCGTCTGAAACCACCTCTACAGTCACACCACCATTCCCATCATACTCATTTCACTTTGCTATTCTTACCCTCCTATCTCTTAGGATGCTTTGATCTTGTTAAGGTTTGTGACATGGATATTGAATACTCTCTTAGACGACCATTTAAAAATTTCGTTCGTTGTGGATTGATCGAGTGGTCTTAGTATCTCTAGAATTTTTGCCAATTCTGCTGCCAATGCCTATGGTAATTGTCTCACTTATCCACAATTTCCCTTAGCACATTATTTTCCCTGAGCACATACTCCAACCGCTAAGGTTTGTGTCATGGCTGCCTAAAAGGCACTTAGACCAGTTAACAGTTTCGTGCAGTGTAGATGATTCCAGTTTTTGAGCATAACCCCTATTGCCAGAGCCTGTGGTTACCGTCTGACTTTGCCACAAGTCATATTTTTATTTTCAGACCAGATTCTCTCATTGAGACAGCAACTCCTAGAGATAATGTTGTAGTAACTACTTCTTTATGCTGTCTTTGTTCTTTCATGTAGTTTTTGCTTTCGTCTCCGTGTATGTTTTCGACTTTTCTTGAATGGTTTTTCTCATTTTGTTCCCGCGATATAAGAGAATTTTTTTTTTTGTTTGGCTTGTGAGGTACAGTTTAAAATACCCTCGCACTTACAGTGACCGTCGTCAACTGCATCGAATGGTGTTTGCACTAATACATTTATCCTACTTTTCTGGGAATTCTCTCTATCCGGAAAGGCTATCTGCATTACTTCGGGATGGGCCTAGAGCAACGTCCAGTTAAGGACCGTTGTCTACTCTCCCATGACTGGGTACGCCATATCTGGTGCCAGCTTCATGCTATTGGCTTGTCTGCTCATGTATCATTTCGTTGTACTGTGTCTAGGCCGATCTACTTCCTGCGGACTACACATTCAACGTATCTTCTCACAGCGTTCCATTTCGTCTTACTTTCGAGCATTGCGTCCAAAATGTTGTCGAATGTAAATTCACCAATTTGCTCTATCATTATGTTCTTCTTGTCTTTCCATTTAAATGTTAGAGAATTTAGTAGTGCACCATGTCATCATAGTTCATAGTAACGTCATAAGGGCGTAATCTATTAACATATGTGCCTAGACGTAAGCAAAGCTCCGTGAAAGTACTGTCATGAAAATTAAAAAAAACTAGGTAACTTAAAAATAGCATATAAAAGTTATAAAAACAAAAACAATGAACTTGTTTACATATTATCCCACTGCCCGATATAACAACAAATACTGGCATAAAAAAGGATAAACAAAAATATACCAACAAACACTACAATAAAACATCATTGTTTATATTTGAAAAGATTTCGAGAGGGTGAAATCATGAACATTCGGGTTTAAGAACATTCATCAGTCTTTTTACGTTGACAAAATAAAAGATAAGGCAAAGCAGGCAATGGGGCGAGAAAAAAATTCAGTCAGTATTGTGTGGAGACGCGAGGTGTTTGAAGAAAATAACGTTGATTAGAAAATCAACGGTATTCCTGACACCCGATGGATTGGTGCCAGGGGCCTGCGCGCCAGACTTGTCAGCCAATGCCTTAGCGGCAGCCGAAGAGTGCGAGGGCATATTCGCAGCCGCCTCGGTGGAAGGTGTCATAACAGAAGGTGTGGCGACACTGGAAGCCAGCTTCACAGCCGGAACCTTGTGTGCCAAGCGGGGTTTTACCGAAGTATAAATTCGGGGCTTTACTTTCGAGATGGGGGCAACTGCATTTTTGACGGGTGCCTGCCTAGAGAGAGTTGTGCGTCCACCGGTTACAGTGGATGCTTTGCGCTCGCCTACTTGAGTTAGCGCCGGTTTGTAACCTGGGTTGGATTTATTATTGCAATTCATTGCAAGAGGGTCCCCACTCAAAGCCGCTATCCTTGCCCGCAAAGTGTAGTTACCCATTAGAGGTCCCGTGGTTATCTACGCAAGCAGGGAGGCCACGCGAGGTTTGGCACCAGCCCTTATTGGGACAGGTGCTCAGAGCCAGACCGGGTACTAATCGGGAGTCCTCTCAACCGAACCTACACCACCAACTTAACGGCGACGGACAAGGAACGTACTTTGAGGCCTGCCAGGATTTTAACGGGACGGAGGCAGCTGTAACTCTAGCCTGGAGCCGTTCACACAGCGGGTTTTACCCCGGTGCTACCGTGCATACACAACTAGGTCCAGAAAGTTACAGCCACCAGCCCAGAGCAATCAATGCAGAAACAGGGGGGAGAGAGTGGTTCAAGAAAGAAAATGGGTTGTGGGAAAAAAAGGGGGGTCAGCCATAGTCACCACGGCTGAGAGGGAGGTGTTTATTGACTCCCCAGTCTAGATCCGTAGTGTTGTGTTAAAGAGCAGGGCCACCTCTAGCAGGATGTGACGATGTCACGCACTAACGGTCCTGATAGGGTAGAGGCTGGAGGCTCCAAACAAGCTATGATCGCATATCCCTATCCTGCGGAAACCGCTTGGGCGGCAGATGTATTTCATTTGTTTTTTAAACTTATAAAACGCTTAAGCACTGCCATGCAATTTTATTTAAGCAAAACTAACTAACCAGACTGAATAGGAAAGGAGAAAGAGAAAATCTCTGGGACATTTTTTGTTTTATTTTTCTATGAAAAGTCATCTTATCTCCGACAATTGTCTTTAAGCAGTAAAGCCTCTCAAATTAAATTCAACATAAGGCAACAGACACATAAGGCAAGCAAGAGACCAGCTACGTAATGCTAAATTAAAGGACATTTGCTTTGTTGTACACACACATTAAAGTCTAGACGTGTTATAAATTATTCTTAAGCTATACATGCAAACACACACGCACACATACACGCGTAACAAACACAGAGATGCACATACATAACCTAATAGACACTGATGGGAGAGTGTAATATGAAAAGAAGGTGTTCAAATGGAAAGAGAAAGAGAGCGTGAAGAATTTGTATTATTTTGTTAAGGTACAGCAGACATGTTTTTTTTATTTTCTTGTAGGCTCATGCTTTTATGCTTTCTTTTTCACCCTCTGGTCGTTAGCTAAATACATTTGAATGTTGTTGTTGTTGTTTTCTTTTCTTTGCTGCTTTTCTAGGTAAATAAACATTTCAATTTATGGCGTCAAATGAACACAATAAAAAAAAAACCTGATTTCAACATAAATACACACACACACAGAGAGACAGAGAATTACGGGAGAGCGTAATGCTAATTACGAAACAAATCTCTTTCGTTGTTTCTCTATCTGTGCTGGTGTAACAAACAACATGATGTTCGACCTTCTTGTCTTAGTTTTTTCTTCTCTACACTCTCTCGCTCTCGCTCTTTTTTGTTTGGGGAGGTGAATTTTCATTTATTAAACACTATGTTTCTTGGATTCCATTTTGGTTTCTTAGCATGTTTGCTCAATTAATTTTGCTGATTTTAATATTAAAAGAGAGCAACTGCTAACGGAGAGAAGAGAAATAAAAGAGAAAAATGGATTTAATTGATCTCATTTTTCTGGTTAATTTCTTTAACCTCTTATTTAAGGGCTTAAAGCAAAAAAGCATGACAAAACCAGAAAACAAAAAACACACGACCGACAAGAACATTCATCTCCATCCTCCACAAAAAGCATTGCAAAGATAGTGAATGAAACCAAGGAAGAAAATAAAAGAAGAAAATGATATTTTTTGTTTTTTTTGTTTGGTTTCAGACTCTACTTAATGTTCTTAATAAATTGGCAATGGGCCAAAGTGAAATTAAAAACAACAACAACAACTACAACAACTATTATAACGATTATATATCATTCATTATAATATAAACAGAGAAACATATTGCTTACACACACACAGATAGAAGGGGAATAAGGAAGAAGAAGAAGAAAATGGCAAAAAAAATGTTAATAATACTGCCACACACACACAAGCATTACATCAATATATCGAATGTAATCAGAAAAAAAGAAAGAAAAAAACTAGGCTCAAGACATTCTGACAAAGGGAAGAATACACTCGCGCAAGAATGTTAGTAAAATCGAATGTCAGTGAAATTGAAGGTTGAAAAAAATCAATTTCTAAACGATTTGTATGGGAAATTATAAAGTAATTTCAGTGGCATTTGTAGATTTGTAGATAGGATGCTAAATTACCATAGGAAAGCCCACACATGTCTGGATTGGTTGCAGCAGTTGTAGTAGGTTCTAATAACACAGATTCATGGCAAAAACTCTAAGAGTAAATAAAAGGTTCTTAAAATCTGTCGATTACAGATCTTCATTCAGATTTTAAAAATTCAAAATGGTGAATCGAATATGGTAGCCGAAGTAAGAATGATAAACTAAAGATTACGCCAACACGCACACAAAATTAAAACTTTCTGCACGGGTTGAATCAATGACGTCACGCAAATTGTGTTCCTATTGGCTAATGATAATCTAAGTTATATTGCAGGGCTGCCAACTACTTTCACGTAGTGCATACACTTTTCAGAAGAAATGTTAATTTTCACATATGAAAAAGACTTGGAAACCTTTAAAATAAGCCAACTACGTCATCTAATGGGAAATTATGCGCAAGGAGTAATCTTTAGTTTATCATTCGAAGTTTAATCGCATTTATTTGACAATTGTTACCATCATATTGAGCGCGTCATTTTGAATTTTTAAAATCTGATTAATTTTTATTATTTTTATTTTTTTTTTAATTTTTCAAAAATGGTCAAAAACACTATTTTTAAGGGTTTCAACCTCCCTTTTCTCGACAACCTGGCGTGATGGAAAGTTTTTGAACCATGATTCGTATTTAGCACGCAAAACGCCTTCGGAAACACCTGGAGCCATCTTATTTGCTAAACCCATCGAGGGCTGTATAATATTCCGAGCATTCTGGGCAATATTTTCATGCTAACCTAAGGAATTTAAGGAACTAACCTTGAAGACACGATATTGAACATAAAATTGCATGACCTTATTAGTCCATTGCCTTCGTTCCCATCAAGTTAAGTCAAAACCGAGCAAAATATACGCGTAGTAACACTATACTTTTAAAAGCCCGACCATACAGGCGCTTAAATTCATTCGGGACGCTAACGCGGAATCCCGCACCACCGCTAGACACACTTGGTCCTCGATGGATAGCAGGCATTGTGTTATAGGAAGACATGCGGAAACAAGGCAGGTTACATCTAAGGACTTCTGCTGTGGGTGTAGACACGCTGTGTAGAAGGACTATTATCTACTTTCTTTGGCAATGTATAACTCTCTTTGGCTCCCCAAACCTTTTCATAGCTTCTTGACGGACTAGTGCTACCTCGCATACAGCAAAGCTTGAACCATTTAGAAGAAGACATAGGAAAAATTCCATTTTTTTTTCCTCCATTGATGTCAAGGATATAGCTTCGCTTATCTAACTTTCGGAGAGGTTTTCCAGCGTATGGAGGAGTTACTTTTAAAGTGCAGACCCTTGCGTTGACCAACTTCTTCCCTATTTTGGACCTGCAGTAATAGAGGAACTGTGTTTAACTGTGCCATCACAACGGCCCGCTATGCCTGCTCAAGTGAGCTTTTGGTATCAAAGCTACCACTCCAACCTACCTACCTTTGTCTTCAATTGTCTCATAAATCTGTCGTTCGGAGCATATTTTTAACTATGGGTCCCACCACTTATGTATAAAATTAACAAACACAACATAACCCCACTTATGTGAGAAGCTAGTTGTAATCCTGAAGAAAGGGTTGTAATAACCAACATATCTATGTATGTTGGAACATATTTGTGATGCGTCTAAAACGCTCTGCATGGATTGCATTATTAAGCAATTCTACACTATAATGCAGAATATTTTCTGTCAAGCATAGGCCTTTCTATACTCATTTCTGAGTTCTCTGAGTCCCATCATTCAAGACTGTTTTTTCTCCCTCAGCAGTCTTCGGGCAAAACTCAGATAGTAAATGAAATTGTTATGAAAAGTTCCTTAAAAATTCTGTCGTTCGGTGGCGACTTTAACTGCAGTACTCACGTTTAAAAATGAACACACAACATGTGTGTGGTGTCAGAGGCTAGGTTGTTGTCTTGACTAAAGGATTGTAATGACTAATTATCCTTTCATTAAATAAATGACATTTCGTGCTTGGCATTGGAATACTATTGCATGTGCTTGATCACATTAAATTATCCGGTACCAGAAATCAGTAATGAGTATTCAAAAAGATGAGTAAATAGAATCGAATCATACTCATAATTTCTGATACTTTTAAGCATTCATATTTATTTTAATATCATAGAAGCTCTCTAGTCATATTCAAAGTTTGAAGTACTCATCACACTTTCATACTTTACAACACGTATGATGTTCGTATTGATTACGACTCTCCATAACTCAACATAAACACGAATCACGAAATGACTATGAATCGTATACGAACACTAAAATACTCACTAGAAGCTTGTGTGTTTGTTGTTCTATTTTTTTCTTGTAACAATAACTAGAACAGTAAATTTAGATGAATGATTCGAATCATTTATTAGTACTTATTATAAGTATTTTTCAAAATTTATGCATCTGAATGACTGTGGGCTTATGAATCAAACATATTTCGAATGATATGAGTTTGATGTCAACGTTGTACGCCTACTCATTGCAACTTGTAACTTATAAATCAACATTGTAGTGGGTACGAATGAATCAGACACAGAGTACTTAGTTAAATTTCAATATTTGTTGCACTCATTCTAAATTTCATGAATGCTTATGAGTAGCTTTGTTAAGAACTCAATTCATTTTCTTTGGTAGTACTTTTGTACTAAACATTTGTCTCGAGTGTAAGGCAATATAAAAACAAAAGAAATTCGAAACCACAAAATCCAAATTAAGAAAGTATTTCGATGATGATGATGTTTGGTCGCGATGGTGGTGGCGGTGGTGGTGTTGGCTTTGGAATTGCTGGTAATGCTGGTAATGTTGATGATGATGATGATGATAATGAAGAATGTCGGTTACATTAATGGTGTTAATTAAAAAGTATAATAAAACGGAGTTTAGGAAAATAAGCCAAAATAATCAAATAAAGACGAAAACCCAAAAAGGAATTTCAAATAAAAACAAAAAATAGGAAAAATACATGGAAATTAACAAGAAATGAAATGAAAAGAATGTAGACTAAGCCTTAGGCAAAGCCAAAAAAAGAAAAATCTGGCATACAAAAGTGAATCAAACGAATTTGAAAAAATAAAAGAAAAAGGTAAAGAATGGGGAATAAAAATCCCAACAAATACTCGTTCACAGAAAATATTAAGATAAAAAGAACAAACAAAACAAAAAGACAAATTGATATGGAAACCTACAAAGAAGCGAAATGAAAAAAAGGCCTTAAATAGGAGCCAGAGAGGCAGCAGCAGCAGCCCAAGAGCTAACACAGAGACACAAGCACTAAAAATACTGAAGAAAAGGGAAGAAACTAAAACTGACAACAACAACTCCTACTACTACTCCCTCGCATACAGCAAGGCTTAAAGGTTCAATTAGTCGTGACTTTACCATAACGCTGTAGTCGTAACATAATCCATAACCGTAAATTTACTATTAGCAGCATTTAGTGTATTTTTCAAAAGTACAAAAGTAAACAAAAAAATGTGTAATGTAATGTAAGTAAATTCAGCAAACAGCTGTTTATGGTTATGGCAAAAAACCAAAATTCAATTGGTACATATGGTTATCGTTATGACTATGGCATTATGGTAAGTCACCTATAATCGAAAACAGTGATGTCCATAAAGTTGGTTAAAACAGCTGATTTACAGTAGCGAGCACAAAAAATGCAACGTTGGGTAAAATTATCTTTAAGTGCGATAATTTTAAAAAAACCAGTGACCTGTTCAAAATATTTCTTTGGGTTATTAATCCCTACAGTTATAGATACCTATTATCAATAACATTATGTAAATATTTTTAATTAATGTGATATTATTTTGTCATTTATTAAAAAGAGTGCGAATTTCATGGGAGCAATAAAAATGCAACAGCATAAATTTTAATGTGTTTATTTAAATTAAATAGTAATTCTTACAAAAAAAAAAAATCGTAAAATTAATATTTAGTGGCGTAGCCCTTATTTTTTATGACTTCTTGCAACCTAGAAGGCATAGAGTCGACTAAAGCTATTAATGTGTTAATGGATATTTTCTCCCATTCACTTTTCAAAATTTCTTCTAATTGCCTCTTATTTGACGGATGTTTCCTCTTAACTTCCCGATCTAATAGCTCCCATAGATTTTCTATGGGGTTTAGATCGGGAGACTGTGATGGCCAATCCAAAACATTGACATCATTGTCGCTTAAAAAGTTTCGAGCTAAGCGACTTGAGTGCTTTGGATCGTTATCCTGTTGGAATATGCTACCAGGAGGCATTTTTTCCCGCAGATAAGGAAGCATGTGTTCTCCAAGGATTTCACTGTACTTCTTGGCGTCGATTTTTCCTTCGATTTGAGTTAAGGGACCTACCCCATCACGGGAAAACGCACCTGTAAATACGTGACGTAAAATCAATAATTTTTTTTAAACATATCGTTCCTTACCCCACACCATTATTGATCTACCGCCATGTTTTACGGTTGGAAGTTGATATCTTGGAGAATATCTCTGTCCAGGCGGTCTTCGAACAAAATTTATCCATCGGAACCAAACAAATTAAATTTGCTTTCATCGCTCCACAAGACTTTAGCCCATTGTTCATGTGACCAATCCTTGTAACGTTTTGCAAATTCCAGGCGCTTCTTTTTATTGATTGCATGATGAGAGGGTTCTTTGCGGGTCGTCTCGCATGCAAATTAGCCTCTTTCAACCTACGGCGAACAGTGTGAACGCCTATAGAGACTCC
>JABZEU010000193.1:0-12821 GCA_014635995.1 Sarcophaga peregrina
CGACCTTGCAATTTTTAAAGGTATTGATTTCCCAAAACAATAATTGAAACTCCAATTTCAATTAGCTTTTAGCCAAATTTTTTTGAAAAATTTTATTTTGAATATTTATTTCTGATAATTGTTTTGTAAGAGTTATAAAATAATTTCAGGTTTGGAGTTTCTACGTCGATATCAAACCTCTGTAACTATTTACGTGCTCATGGTATTGACGTAAAATCGAAAAAATTTGAAAATTCGAATGCCAAAATAAAATCCTTATTTAAGGAAGTTCTAAAAATGCAGTTTCCGAAAAATTTGCTAACGCACGTCTGCTTGTGTAAATGTGCTGCAGAGATCTAAGGCGCTTTAACATAGTGGAGCAACCAGGGCCATTTTATTTATATCATTTCGGATCACAGCAGACCAGTGTTGCTACCTTGTGTGTAATTACACATATTGTGTGTAATTTTTGATTCTGTGTGTAGCATTCGTAATTAGCTCCGTGTGTAATTTGTGTGTAATTTTACTTTTTGTTCTAATTTTTTCTTTAGTCGCTAATTTTTAATAATCAATTTGCTAACAATGATTATTTAGTAAATTTACTGCAATTTTTGGCAAAACCTTTTAGAGTAAATAAAATTGCCATGAAAAGATTCTCAAAAATCTATCATTTGGAGTCAATTTAAGACTGTAGACCCCAACACTCATATAAAATTAATGCACATACATAACTGGTGTGAGAAGTTAGGTCGTAATCCTGACTGAAAAGTTGTAATGACCAATTATGTGAGGCTAATGTTTCATACATGGATTTACATGTCTTTTTTGTTCTTTAAATAAATGTTGGAAATGTTGTATGCATATTATTTAAATAAATAAAAGCGCCGCCGAAACTTTACAATATTTCGGCTGACAGCCGACTTAAAGTCGCCGCCGAACCTTTTCAACTTTAGCCGCCGACAAATTTGCTCGGCGCAGGTCTCTGCTTTTTGGCCCCATCGATCACCTAATCAGGCAAGAATTGGATATTTCTTGGTGGTATAGGAAAGCTTAAAGTATCTTCATGTTATTTGATTAAGTATTCTAGAATTTAATAGGTAATGAAACACAAGTAGGGACTAGAATAGTATTCTAATAAGACCTCTACCGATGTATTCTAGTTTATAGGCAGCTTGTCTTACAATTTTTAGTTTTGTTATCATTCATTTTTCTTGTTGTAATTATCTTGTCTTTACAACACATACGTATTAGGGATGCCAATCGGGAAATCCCGAATCTCGAAATCTCGGGATTCACAAAATCCCGAATCCCGGGATTTTTAAAAACTTGTCCCGGAATTTTTTGGGAATTTCGGGATTGTAAATTCATATGTATTTTGACCCTATAAAGGGTCCTGAAAAAAATTCTATATCACTTGACTTCGATAATAGCTTCTTAGATGAGGAAAACTCCACTGCCATCGATAAAAAATTATTTGATGGCAAAAGCCCTATTAAACGAATTAGTAGGGTAACTGATTTAGATACTCAACTGTCCAATGAAATAGATTTATTTACATCAGGAGGTGGTAGAGGTGAATAAGCTGCTTACAGCTATCTTGGAACTATCTTACTAACAAATATTGATTGCGAGAAGTGTTTTTTAACTGCAGAGAATGTGGACAATAAAATTCGTTCAAGGCTATCAGATCACATCTTAGATGTCTTAATCCTTTTGTTGGAATCCAAATAATTTTCTTAAAACTAATGCATTTGCATATGCCGGAATAATTTTTATTTTTGTTAATTTACGCTATTTTGTTACATTTTGACTTGCTGTTTTAATAATTGGAATACAAATGATTTTGTTAACGAAATATTTTTATTATTAAGAGAAAATCGCGATTTTTCCCGCGATTTTTCGGGATTTTTGGCTCCCGAATTATCCCGAAATATGTAAATCCCGATCCCGGGATTTTTAAAATCCCGTTTGGCATCCCTAATACATACATACCTTCATTGTAAACTTTTGATGATTTTTGCCCCTCCCTAATATGTATAGTAAATGGCTGCTAAAGGAGTATAAATTATATCATTACCTGCAGATTACAATTGAAAATAACAACGTTATGGATGTTACTTATTGTTGTTGTTATTATTATAATTGCAGTTGCAAGGATCTTTCGCAAGTTCATCATTAACATGCAACATATTTTTCTTTAAAAAAATATTGTGTTTGTGTCATTCGGTTTGATGCCACCAAAAAAAATTTACATACAAATCAGGTGTTATTACAGCTGCAAACGTGTAATGCTGCACGTTTATTTTTCTTTTTGAAGAATTTTCATTTCATAATTTTTCAACGTTTGGCTACAATTTTCTTGTTAAAAATAATAAACAAATGCCAGCATATGGCTGGGGTGTGTAAGTGGCATAAACGTAAAATTTATGCAACACGTACATACACGAATGCAGGAGATTTATTGGGTATCTGCTTATTTATGTTGCAAATTTTTTTTTTTGTAAAATATAAAGAAAATTATTCGTAATACCAGGGAATTTAAGGTTTAATTCAAAAGTTAAATTTATCATAAAGTAATTTTGAGGGTGCGTTTCTCTAATGGTGTTTTCTTTTCTACAAAGAAAATGTCACCCTCTTACAAGGTGCATTAAAAAAATTTTTGACCAACCCTGTTGTAATGTCATTATTTAATTATTGAAAAAGTGATATGCCCTGTGTTTACCACTTATGAAGAAAATGTTGACTACGCTGAAATAATTTCAGTAATTCCTCTTCATCAGATGACGAAAATGAATCTAATAACTGCTTTATTTAAATTTTCGCAAATATTTTAGATGCAGCAATAACCATATTTATATTTTTTTTAAAAAAAAGTTTTAGATCTAAAAATATGTTGTATTTTTTGATTTGTTTTCAATAAAAATGTAAATATTAAAAAGGTGTTACCAGATCGCAAAATTTTCAACATTATTTTTTGAGAACTTTATTTATAACAACAAAAAAAAAAATATTTTAACATTTAATTTTTGAATGCTATTTTTTATATTACGGACCATGTAGCTTTAATAATGTAATGTTTCCTTAAGGTTACTTAACAAAACAATGAGAAAATTAACTTCAAATTGCGTAACAATACCAGGCGACTTTTTCTAAATATCATATGGTATCCCTATGAATAAACAAAAGTTATCTGCTTTACAGGGCATTATCAGCACTCTCAATTTATTCAGGGCATAAAACGCAATGCCCTCCACCATTGGCAACTGCGAATTATTGACAATAAAACATACCACCCTTTTAGATGGCGAAACATTTTTAAGAAACAAAAGCAAAATTGCATTTTGCCTTAATAAAATGCACATTTTTGGGTAGAAAAGAAAATACCATTAATCATGGTAATGCAGAGGTAAGGAACTGGACAGGTCTATGAGAATAATTGAATATGAGATCGTCGATTCTGTCAACAACAAATGGGCGGTTTTGGACACGAATAGAACGGGCACACAGTTGGACTGCTTAAAATTATGAGATATGGATACGCTTGCCAGGCGCATTGGCCTTAGACTCCTTGCCAATTATTTAGGCAAAAGTTGCAGAGATGAAGAAAAGGAGGAGGAGGAGACTACTCTTTATCCGGTGCATACATGCGCGGCACTTTATCAAAAGAGAAACAAGCCACTTAAGTGCCTACTATATGGATGATCTAGAGGAATTGTCATGGATTGACATCGGGAGTTTAAGTGGTTTCATTGAGAGAGAATAGCAGAGAACTGTTGTAACATAATAAGCCCCATGTGGCCTAAGTGTGTCCATCCAATTGTCTTAGACTATGTCTCCAACACTTGTAGTTTCTTTTTTTTCCAAAATTCTTACCTATTCCTTGCTTAGCAGGATGAATTTGACGACTATAATCACTTCTTAAGCCGTACTTTTGACCATCTTCGTATCACAACTTATGTGGCCAATTTTATATTTTTTTTACACGTTCTTCGGTTTGATCTATATTCAGAAATCACAAGCCATTCAAGTGAAAGGCATTTGAGAGGCTAACACCGATACTTACTTGTAATTCCCTTAATTTGTGAAATATTTCAGCAATTAAATAGAATTTTTTTTTTGTATTTTTTCATCAATAAATTTGTTTTTTTTATTTATTTTATTTTTTAATTTTCATTAAGTTTTGTTTTTTAGTTTTATTTATTTTAATATTTTCATCAATAATTCGTTTAATTGCAGTTTTCTTTTTTCAGTTGTTGTTTTATTTCTTTTTTAAGGTAATTTTACTTAAATTTTTAATATTTTTTCTTTATTTTTAATTTTATTAATAATTTTTTACTTAATTTATGTTTAATTTTAACTAAATTTATTATTATTTTTTTATTATTAATTATTTCTCTAACAGTTTATTCCTTTGCTTAGGTTTTTTAATTTAATTTTAGTTTTTGTTAAATTTTTAATTTTAAGTTTTTTTATTTTTTATAATACAACGTTTAGCTTTGCTAATATTTTTTAGTTTTAAAACTTTTCTTTTTAATTCTGTTTTAATTTTTTATTCATTTAATTAATTTTAATTATTTTTTTTTTGTGTATTTTTACAACTAAATTTAAAGCTAAAAATGATTTTTTTTTAAAATTATTTTCCGTTTTTTTCTATTTCAAAAGTTTTAAAAGGGCATTTAATTACCTCTTCAAGTGAAAGTGAATAAAAAAGAGTTTAAATTTGTAGAAGGAAATTTCAAAAGAATTTTCTTTTTTAATAAAAAAGAAATTATAATCAATTAGAGCTCACAACAAATATAAGGGATCGAATAATACTATTTAACCCTTTTACAATATAGAGGAATCTTACCCTCCTATGCATTATGATGGGAAATGAGACGCTAAGCAGCAACGAATATTCAAAGCGATGAGTAGATTCGGGTCATACTTATAATTTTTGATACTTATTTTAATATGATACTCATACTCAAAGTTGGAAGTACTCGTCGTACTTATACTTAACAATATGCACGATGTTATTGACTTCGACTCGTCTCTACTTAACATTTACATGAAGCACATAATAAGTATGATTCGCGTACGAGCACTGCAATACTCACAAAAAGATTGTGTGTTGGCTTTGCTTGTTGACTTTGTCTCGGTCTTTCCTTTCTTCTTTGTTTTTATATGCAACAACAATCAAGGCTGAAAATTTTGATGAATGATTCGAGTGACTCGAATCATTTAAAAGTATTATAAGAAGTATTTTTCTAAATTTATGAATCAGAATGAAGTGTAGGTGTATGAATCAAACATATTTCAAATGTTGTGAGTTTGATTTCAACATTATACTCATACTCATTGCAAGCTGTACTTATAAATTAATGTTGTACTGGGTACGAATGAATCAGAGTAGTTGAATTTCAATTCTGTTGACTTACTCTCACTCAAAATTTCATGAGTACTTATGAGTGGCGGAAAAACAATTCATTGCTGATCTCTGATGCTAAGGTGTCACTATAGATTACATAGGTTAGGTTAGGTTAGGTCGTAGTGGTAGCTCTGATATCACAAAGTTCACTTGAGCACGCATGGCGGCCGGTTGTGATGCCACGGGTGAAACGCAGTCCCTGTACTAACCAAGTTCCGCCAAATCAGTGAAGGAAGAAGTTGATCAGCGCAAGGGCTGCACATAGATTACATCGGACATCAGAAACAATTGTGTGTACTAAGGGCGGAAGACATAAACTAAATGTTAGAAAGCATGTACAATTTAATGTAGACTATGAAGGTGTTAAATTCGATTAAATTCGATTATTTGAATTCAAGGTGGGCGGCGTAGGGCAGATCGTGATGAATGCATTTTTCTACGACCGCTTGCTTCCATTAAAAGTTATAAAAAGAAACAAAATTGCCTTCATTTCATTGAGCGTGGTGCTGTCTGTTCACAATTTTAGACACTCGATTGACTATTTATGAAATCCACAGGAAAACTTAAAAGCAAATATTTTAACCCATGGCATGGCCAGCAGAAATATCCGCCTCTTGCAATATACCCTTTATGTATTCTGTTAAAGCACCATATATGCTTCCAGAAGCAAACAAATTGAGTCCATGTGTGGAGCCTACTCTATACTCTTACTGCAAATAGTAGAAACGAACAACAATCGTACCTGCAATAATCTGGTTAAGGTAAAATATGGCGGAACAAATGAAAACATAAATGGCTTGAGTAGCAACAAGGACTTTGGACTGAGCAACATTCATCTCAAACTAATGAAGGCATTTTCTTAGTGAAATTAGTGCCAAGCTATTAATCACCTCCCATACTTATTTCCTTTTTTCGAATTGTCTGATCTAGAGGTTGAACCATAGCCTTGTGTCTTATAAGCCCACAAACTACATACTAGAATACAACGTCCGGTGGTTGATATGTGGATATAACAAAAGAAAACAGAATAAACTCCTCTGATGGATCATTTGGCCGCCTTAGCTTTATATGGATATTATTATAGCTCTGTGTTGAGACTAGGGATGCCAATCGGGAAATCCCGAAACCCGGGATTTTTAAAAACTTGTCCCGGAATTTTTCGGGATTTTCGGGATTGTGAATTCATATGTATTTTGACCCAACAAAAGGTCCTGAAAAAATTTCTATATCACTTGACTTCAATAATAGCACCTCTGATGAGGAAAACCCTGCTTCCATTGATAAAATTTGATGGCATCGAAGAATGCAAAAGCCCTATAAAACGAATTAATAGGGTAACTGATTTAGATACTCAACTGTCCAAAGGAATAGATTTATTTACATCAGGAGGTGGTAGAGGTGAATATTTATTTTACCAACAAATGTTGATAGCGAGAAGTGTTTTTCAGGCAGGGTATGTTGACAACAAAATTTGTTCAAGCCTATCAGATCACATGTTGGATGCTTTAATCTTTTCGTTGGAATCCATATAATTTTCTTAAAACTAATGCATTTACATATACATAATTGGAATACATACGATTTTGTTAACAAAATATTTTTATTATTAAGAGAAAATCGCGATTTTTCTCTTGATTTTTCGGGATTTTAGGATCCCAAATTATCCCGGGATTTCGGGATCGGGATTTACAAAATCCCGAATCCCGGGATTTTTAAAATCGATCCCGTTTGGCATCCCTAGTTGAGACCAATTTGAAAATACGTATTCAATTCCTGCGGATTATCTGCTCCCCATGCTGCTCATAAAACGAAACGACCAAAGTACTATCGGAAATTCTGAGGTTCACAAGTCCATGCATGCGAAGAGTATTGAGGTCTATGATCCCACAACATAGTGTATTGCAAAGTACAATTAAACGTCAATAAAAATTTGAATTCCCAGAAGAAATTTGTAGTATTTAACATACATTAAGTTTGCGTTTTCAAACATTACATCGTAATTAAAGGGCTGCGATAACCACTTGATCAGGAGATATCTAGATCGACAAAATGTACAATGGATCAATTTCATCCTCCGGATACTGTGATTGTCTTGACCGACAGGTACACGTCCTCTAACCCTAACCTAACATACATTGCTAGAAGTCCGATGGTAACATAACTAAAACGATTATAGAAAATATCCTTAGAGAAGTTGAAGACAAGCTTGGATAAGGCAGACAAAAAAGAAAGCTCCAATAGAGAACAAGAGTTTGAATTTAATTCAACACTTTACTGTTGTAAAGATCTTAATGGAAAGAGTTTTTCTTAATATTTTAGAGATTCTATCTTTAGTCATGAGTATACAGCAATGGTTGTTGTTATGAATTTTAAAAGTTTAACAAACATTTTCCTCTTAGTGTAATGGTAACAGACATTCCTGATTTTACTAACAGTTTAATTATTTACAATGATTTCATTATTATTATTATTATTTTATATTTTTAAATACAATTAATAATATTCGTATTACTTATTTAAACAGATTTTATTTGCTAATTTCTTTTATTCTATCAATCATTATGGATTTATGGTTGTAACAACTAAAAAAATTGTATACATTATAATAATTATTATTATAACCATTATACCTTAACACTTAAACATTAATATCATTAATTACATATAATAATTAATAATTAATTTAATAATTAATAATTATTTTTTAATTTTAATAATAATTTTCTATTTTTTCCGTTTTCGGTTTTTCTGTTTTTCTGTTTTTTTTTTGTAATAATTTTTCGTTAAAAAGTCTTTTATTTCATAGGAATTTATTTCTGTGAGTGTATGTTTTTCAGATTATTTTTTTCTGTATGTTTTTTTTTGTTTTTCATTCATTTTAAAGGTGATTTAAAGTGAAAAATTTTTTTAAGTGTTTCTTTACTTTACTTATTATTATTATTAATTTTTTCTTCTGAGTGTAATGTTTTTAATTATTTGTTGTTGTTTTTTTTTTTTTATTTAATTTGTTCATTTTAATAATTAACAATTTTAATTCAATGTGCGTTGTTCGTTTTTCCTTTGTTTTTGTTGTTGTTGTTTTTGTGTTTAACGAAATTTTTTTTAAAAAAAAGAATAAAAATTAAAATCATTTTAAATTTTATTTACAGTGTACGTATGTATGTATGTAGTGGTATATCTAGATAATATTGTAGTCCTTGATGTTGCTCATGATGATGATGATGATGATAATAACGCTAATGATTATTGGTATGATAATGCCGTTTCTTGTAGTTCATAATGAAATTGTTTGATTGAGTGAATAAAAGTCATTTAATTTCCGTAATTTTTCTTGTTGTTTTTTTTATTTTGTTTGGTTTTTCGTTTTTTAGTTTTTTGTTTGCATGTTTATAGTGCTGCCAATAGGCTGGTAGAAAATATAGTTCACATGTAGAATTTTCATTTTATTTTAATTTTATTTTTTTTTATTTATTGTTATCATTATTATTATAATTATTTTTATTACATAATTTTTATTATTATTATTATAATAAGTTTAGTAAATGCTTTTTATTTTAGAACATTGAAACATTTTTTCTTTTTTTTTATTGATTATAAAAAAATGTTTTGGTTTTTCTTTTTCATGTTGAATTACATTTTTTTTCCATGATTGAGAGTTTAATAAACACAGAGAATTTCATAAAAAAATTTTAAACATTTTTTTTTACTAGAAAACAAATAAAATTTAAGAAGAAAAATTCAAACATATTTGCAGCGTACATCTACAGTGTGTATCAAAAGAAACTGTACATTAAAAAATATACTTAAATAAATTACCGTTATTCTTAATTTATTAAAAGATTGTTTCCTTGCCAATTTTTCAAATTGAATTAATAAAATAAAAAATAAAAATTTAAAAGTTTAGAACTTTATTCATTTATTTATTTATTTGCTTTTAACGCTCACTGTACATGTACTTGACATATAATCTCGTATTGCTCGTAGATTGGTTATTTCGAAAAGTACGATTCTCTTTAAGTTTTTGAAGACACTTGGAAAACAAAAATATTTGTTTTCGAATTGGTATTTAAGTACTCCAAGCAAGTGCTTTATCTGAGATACGGCTTGAGTCATGGATTATAAAAATCGTACTGAAAACATAAAGATAAAAAACTGACCGAGATTAAAACTGTTTGCCAAAGTTAATGCTAATTCAAATGCACGTTCCAGCATTACAGGGTGGTCATGCTTGTCGTAATATTCATACTATCCAAGGATTATAAAGAAATTGTAAAAAATTTGGTTAAAAATTGCAATGTACTCACTGCCAAAAAAATATTGGGGGATATAATAAAAGTGTGGCCTGTGTTTCATATTACTTTGAAACTATAACTCTTTAAAGTCATAATCTCGTAACAATAAAATCGACCATTAGACTTTCAGTTCGGATTTTTCGAACAATATTTTCTTACTCGATGGTTACATGAACAAACCAAGTTCTTACATATGGTGATCGAAGAGCTCAATAGTGACCATTGAGATTTATACACATTGAGGTGTCCTTTGTCATCAACAAATATTCTTTATCTCTTTAGTGTCTGATCGAATGCCTACTGTTACATACTCTGATGCATGGCTAAAGTCTCTTACCCTAGATATAATCATCATAATTTAAGTCATTGCATCCATCATTATCAAGTATCTGTTGGAAAATAAGGCTGGTAGTATTGTTTTCTGCTAATTCAGAACTTATGTTTGAACGATAGCTGATATCTTTTTTTTATATGCTTTGCAGTTTTAGTATAAAAATATTAGAAATCATACTGTCGATATTTTGCTCTGTTGTATTAAAAGTTTCCAGAAAGTGTAGTCAACGTAAACCTGGTTGTGGTTGCTGGTTGCATTCAAAAAATATAAACACTAACGTCTAGTTCATCAAATCTATTGAATTTGTATGCATCCAAGTTAGTGAACTTCAGTCGGTCTTGTGCAAGGACGCGGTGTGTTTGAAGGGGGTAAACGATGTATAGAAGATCTCCGTGACAAAGATCTGACGAACAATTGTCCAGTAATTGTTATTATTTATGCAAAGAGTGTAACAAAGGAATAACAACAAAGCAATTGTTGTTGTTTACATCAAGTTATGAACAGTTGGATACCGGATTGTGAGAATAATAAAGAATTTTAATCAAAACTAAACACAAACTTATTTTTATTTTATTTCCATTCTATAAGGTCATATTTTAAATGTTTTTAAAAACTTTAATAAAAACGAATATTTTTTTAAAATTCTCTGTGTTTGTGTGTTGTTTTTGTATCAATTTTATATAGAGTTACCTAGTTTTCTTACGTTAAGAATTTCCTTTAAAAACTTTAACCAGAACACAATGCTACGAAGAATAGATAGTGAAATCGAAAGCACCCCATGGAATATGAAAATTTTTTACAAAACACTTGTAGTCGATATTATTTCTCTAAAGGTAGAAAAAATTTTTTTAAATAGAAAAATATAGCCTAAGATGCCTTTCTCTTTTCTTGCGTAGCACAGTGTAATTAACAGTTTTTAAATTATTTTTTTTTAATACTTTTCTTGCTTAACAGTTTGTTTAAACATTTAAATTATTGTTTTTTTTAATTTTAATTTTTAACTAAAAACACATTTATTAGGTTTTAAACAGAGGGGGGGAGGGTTAAATATTACATTATAAACTAATTATTTACAAGACATTCACTTTATTTGATCTAAAAAACAAAAACGACATTTAAAGTCATTTGGTTTTAATCTAGTTCTTTGGTATTAAACGTAATGATTTTCAATTATTTTTTCTTTTTAATTAGTTTTTCTGTTTTTTTCAATTTGTTTCTTTAAATATTTACATAGTACACGTTACGATAAAATTTTAAACATATTTTAAAAATTTATAATAAAATTTTAAATAAGTTTAAACCCCATTCCTTAATAACTTTTCAAACAACAATGAGTTTTGAATATAGATAGGCTTACAAGAAAAAAAAAGAAAAGGCTTAAGTCTTTATGTACACAGAAGTTAACTGAATCGATATAAATTTGTATCGGGTCCGCCATCTAACGTTTTTTTTTTCCAACTAGTGCTTATTTCGTGAATGGTAACACTTTGATTATGTCGGATTTGACAGATATTTAGTTTTATCCTTCCGCTGAACGAATATGGTTGTGTATACGCTGAATAATGCTTGGAAATATTGTGACATTACATTGAAATGTTTCATGGTAATGTTCAGCTCTGTATGTTCGTTAGCTTGTGGAAAAAAGTGAATCGGGCAACCTCATCTATAAGCTAAAACGTGAAAAGCCAAAAACAGTTC
Organism: Sarcophaga peregrina; assembly: GCA_014635995.1. Classification (NCBI taxonomy): domain Eukaryota; kingdom Metazoa; phylum Arthropoda; class Insecta; order Diptera; family Sarcophagidae; genus Sarcophaga; species Sarcophaga peregrina. The sequence goes on from JABZEU010000193.1 coordinate 11,714, forward strand.
GTACACCCGAGACAATCAACATCAACCTCAATTCACCATCGTTCTCAAGAATTGAACATTTCGGAGACATTATTGAGACGAATTTTGCATAAAGACCTTGGTATAATGCCATACAAAGTCCAATTGGTTCAGGAGTTCAAGTCAATTGACCATCTAATGCATTTTCGCTTCGCTAAGTGGCCCTGCGATCGACTTACAGAAGATGCCGATCATCTTTTCAAATGAAACTCATTTTAATCTTTTCGGGTATGTACATAAGCAAAATTGTCACATTTGGGACACAGAAAACCCGCACGCATACATTGAAAAGCTGACGCACCCAAACGAGACACTGTTTGGTGCGGATTTTGGTCCAGAGGAATAATTGAGCCATTTTTCTTAAAAAATGAGCAAAGAGTGGCCGTTACAGTCAATGGCGATCGTTATCGGGCCATGTTGAACGAATTTTGTTTACAAAAATTGAAGAGGAGGCTATTGCCAACATTTGGTTTCAATAAGATGGCGCTACGTGCAATACAACCGAAGCTACACTCAATGTTTTGCACCCTGTTTTTTGAAGATCGCATTATAAGGCGCTGATGTCGTTTGGCCACCTCGGAACTGCGATTTGACACCGCTGGACTATTATTTGTGGGGTGCAGTCAATGATAGGTGTTATGCCGACAAGCCAGGACAATTGACGCCTAACAGGACAATATTCGTGCAGCCATTGGTTAAATACAGCTGCACACAATCGATAGTGTGTTTTAAAATTGGACCGATCGTGTAGGCAACTACATTGCCAGCCGAGGCAGCCATTTAAATGAAATCATTTTCCATTATTAACCGGAAGGATTGTAGTTTCAAAATAGAAATTTAAAAAAATATTTGGAAGTTTTTTGTTTTAAAGGATTTTCAAAAAAAAAAAGTTATTTGGCAGACCCTGTATTTTTATTTTTTATTTGTATCTACTAGATTACGACGATTTCAAACTGCATATATCTCGCTTTCCCGAAAAAAGTGTAGATTACGTCTATAATTAGTCATTACAACGAATCAGTCAGGATTACGACCTAGCTTATCTACCAATAATGTTGTGTGTGTTAATTTTATACATAAAAGGTGGATC
>JABZEU010000194.1:0-12819 GCA_014635995.1 Sarcophaga peregrina
TTATTTATGAATATCAAAGTTGCTCAAGTGTAAATTGATTTATTACATTCAGTTCGAAATAAACGATGCCTTAAATTTAAACCGATAGATGGTTCAACCATATTTCTTATTAAAATTCGGAAGTTTTTGATACGGTAATTGAGATACAAATACTACAACAACATTGAACTTATTTCTATGATAAACTTGTAAACAAAAATATACCAACAAACACCAGTAAAAAAAGGGATAGATAAGTAAACTACAAGAATAAATGTAAACAAAATGCACAAACAACAATAATGAAACAACGATATTTACATTTATAGAGATCTCGAGAAGGCAAATTCATTGATCAAATTGTTTACGTTGCCATTTAAAAGCCAAGATAAAGCGGGCAACGGAGTTAGTAAAAGTTCAGTCAGTCTTAAGTGAAGAGGCGGTGCGTTTTAAGATCTCTGTTACAAAGATCTGTTGAATAATTGTCTAGTAATTATTATTGTTTATGCAGAGGATGTAAACAGAGGAATAACAAACAAGCAATTGTTGTTTGTAAGCATCAAGTTGTGACCAGTGGCACACGGAATTGTGGCGAATAAATAAAGAATTTTAATTAAAACTAAACAGAATTTTATTTTTTAATTTATTTACCATCTGCGAACTCATATTTTAAACGTTTTTAGAAGGTAAAAAAGGTGACAGTATTTAAGAAATTACATTCCGTTCTTGTGATTTTATCAAAACTTTTGAAGTTTTTTTTTTACAAAATTATTCAATTTTAAAAATAATTTTTCCAATATCTTGGCTTAGAGTAATTAAATATTAAATAATTAAATTATTATTATTTTTTTTTAATTTTACTTCATAATTAAACGTATTAAATGTAATTTATTTTTTGGGTTGCATTCTTGCCTGATTCCAACAATACAAAATAATTGGGCAATTAAATGAATATTAAAATCAAAGAATTTTTTATTTTAATTTTTAATAAAAAACTTTATTAAATCAGACTTTATTAAGTCCATAGTAAAATAATAAATAAAAAAAAAAAAAAATACAAAACATTAATAAATTCGCTATAAAATTAAGAAAATCCAACTAATTATGCAAATTATCATATTACTCTAGGGGGGGATGCGAAATGAGAAAATTTTGTTTTTTTTTGTAATCTTTAACAATTTTGTTTCTAATAATTATAAATAAATAATTTACAATATTTCGTTTCTAATTTAATGCTAAGTAATTAATGCTAAGTAATTAAGTACAAAAAAAAAAAAATTCATTTAAAAAATACATTTTTTCGAAATTCACTACTTGGGTTACGCTAAGCAGGTTGCAAATTGTTTATGGGCGTGGCATGGTGAGGTATAATACTATAATTGATTTTGCCAATCTAGGGAAATTCTTTAGCACTTGAACTTGTATTTTAAGGTAAAATTTCTCTACAAATATTTCGTTTTCGTTCGTTTATAAATTTGGGTAAATGGCTTAAAAATACAATTCCTTAGGCAAGTTCACAACATCAAGCAACCTTCTAGAACTTATTCGTAACATGGCCATCTTTTTACATTGTTAGAAGATGATATTGGCAGATTAATTGTTCAATATAACTTTCAACTGCATACATATCGTCGTCGAAAATTCAAAAGTACGTAACATCACTTTTTCTAATTTTAAAGAAGTAAAAAACATTATAAAATAAATAATACTTCATATAGTATATTATATATCATATTGAATTATCGGTATAAAACCGTTATTTTTGATCGCAGAAATCTAAAAATGGGTAGAGATATGTATGAATGTTATACAATCTCATGAATCGTAAAGACTCGATTTTGATTTTTTTGATGATACGTGCCTTTAGATTTTCGACGAGGATACATACATACATAATTGGTTATTAGAATCCTTCAGTCAGGATTACGTCCTAACTTCTCGCACCACTTATGTTGTGTTTGTTAATTTTATACATGAGCGGCGAGACCTGCAGTTAAAAGTCGATTCCGAACAACAGATTTTTGAGAAACTTTTCGTGCAGAGTTTTTGCTAGAAATCTGCTGAGAGAAATCTGCTGACGATGTCTGGCATAGGGTTTGAACCGTGGCCTCACGTCTAATAAACTGACACACTACCTACCAGACTATGTACGGCGACTTGATATCAATTTTATCAAAAGAACCGTTAACCACTATTTCCCAAAGACATCAGTCTATTGACACCTTATCTACAATACACAACTACCTAATATGGAGTTTGGACCAGAGATCAGCAATGAATCGTTTTTCCGCTACTCATAAGCACTTATGCAGTTTTGAGTATGAGTGAATCAACAGAATTGAAATTCAACTACTCTGATTCATTCGTACTCGGTACAACATCGATTTATAAGTACAGGTTGCAATGAGTATGAGTATAACGTTGACATCAAACTCACAACAGTCGAAATATGTTTGATTCATACACCTACTCATTCTGATTCATAAATTTAGAAAATACTTATAATACTTATAAGTGATTCGAGTGATTCGAATCATTCATCAAAATTTACAGGCTTTGTTGTTGCTGCATATACAAACAAAGAAGAAAGGAAAGACAAAGACAACAAGCAAAGCATTTACACAATCTTCTTGTGAGTGTTCGTAAGCGAATCATACTTATTTTGTATTTCGGGTAAATATTAAGTAGAGAGAGTCAGTAACATCATACGTATTGTTAAGTATGAATACGACGAGTACTTCCAACTTTGAGTATGAGTATGATAATAAAATAAGTATGAATGCGTATAAGTAGCAGAATCTGCTCATCGTCTAGAATACTCGTTGCTGATCTCTGTGTGGACCAAAGAGGTGGTTGATTCAGAAGTTTTTAAAATGAATTTGGCGTGCCATAGAGTGTGAATGAAAACAGCGACCAAAGTATTTTGTAATCCTGTGGGCACTCCTAAACAAGGTATTTATAAATAAATCCACGTCTAAAGTGGTATCAATTAATACTTCTGCACATGCCTGAGCCGATATTTCATACCCCTGCTGCTATTCAAGAACATAGTAAAGATGACAACAAATTTTTCCCGAGGGTCCCAAGGGATATACTGCACACCTTCCCTGCAGATGGATTTTTTATATTTCCAGCCATGTCTGTTATAACTTTAATTGGTATTCTAGGGTCATTGTGATGTTTAACTGTTACCCCAATCGAAAGTTTAATTTTTTCTTCTCAAATTTAGTCACCCTATCGAATTCGATTATCCTTCGTTCAGTTTCTTGGAGAAGCCGTAGAAAAAAATATTTTGAAATCTCTTAACCCTAATCTGGATTTGATAAAATTGATAAAATAAACAGATTTAAATAGGTAACCCTCATAACATTACAAGCAATCATTAAATTAGTCCCTTAACCCATTCCATGTCCCTGTCCCTGTCACATTTGATGCACAGCAAGTTCGTTTCATAAGCTTGTGCATCACATATGATTCACGCTTTAAAAACCCTTTTAAAGAACAGTAAAATTTTGGGTGTACGGTATAAATTTTTTTTTTTTGTATGGGGACAGGGAAAGGGTTAAAAGGTTAAGTTACACTTGCCCCATATACCTGCAACCTGCAACCTGCACTTAAAAATTTGCCCTTAAAAATTTAACATTTTTTTTCTTTACATTCTTCACTTAGTTTTAAATTTTTGTGCTGTGTTTTGAAAGAGTTTTCCTTCCGATTTATGTTTTCGTTTCTTATTTCGTTTGACAACAAAAACGAATGCATCACTAGCTTCACTTTCTGCTGCTCCTCCTACTCTTCCACCGCTATTATTATGTACACTTACTGCCGTGGCCATTAAGCCCTGCTGATGCTGCTGCTGTTGCTGCTGATAAACCTGATGCTCTAGAAAATGTTGTTTCTGCCTTATAACCGACCAAGGGGTGGTTAAGGGATGTGCTCTACCGAACCATTTAATACCCGTTAAGGGATTTTCTATAATCGTTTCAAAATTGCTGACCTCATCGCAAGTACTAGCATCGTTTAAGGAAGATGTGTTGGTGGTGGTGGCATTGGTAGGAGTGGTGACACTATTCATATGATAAACAAATATGGCCACTTTGTTTGTGTACATATCCAAGGGTATGCAGGCTATAAAGAATTTCTCTTGTTTTGTATCAAAACCCTCTAGACTCTTGAGATTTAAACAGACTAGGGTTTGGGCTGCTTATAAGATTTTGTACGTGTATGCGTTGGCCATATTCAGCGTAATATTGTTGAACGGGTAACTGATGATCTACGGTCAGATGAGCTAAAATGTCCCATTCAGTGTTAAGACGCTTTGAAATTTTATTAACTTGATCCGGTTGTTGTTGTTGCTGCAGTTGATTTACTTTTATTGCTGGCACCATTGCTGCTGACAAGTTGTTTGTTGTTGTTGCTGTTGCTGTTGTTGGCGGGCAACATCACGTTCACGTTCACATTCATGTTCTTAGTCTTAGTCTTCATCATCAAACAGCATAATTTCCCAGTGGGGCAGTGAAAATTTTGAAATTTTTCTTCATTGTTGTGTGATGTTGCACATTGGCTGTGACCGTGTGTTACATGCAATACGTATTTATTATCACATGTTGTTGCTGTTGTGTTGTTGCTGCGGCACTATTATTATTATTTACTATGGCAACTTTATCTGACTTAAAACACGTTGCACAGTGACATTGTTGTATTGCTGATTGTCATGGCCGTCAATGCTGTTGTACACCATTGTTGCCAGGTTGTTGTTGCTGTTTGTTGCAACATAGCATTCTCTCGATGATTGTAATCAGCTGATGACTTCCTGTTACTGGCAACATTATTAACATCAACACTGCCCTCATACATGGCCTGCTTTTGCCTCAATGAATGAGAATTTTCCTTGTCCTGATCCACCACCACCACGACCGGCTCCTGTTGCTTGTATTGGGCCACCATTCAAGTGTTGTTCGTCGTTGTTGTTGGCTTTCGTTGAAGACAATTTTCTTCTACGCCGTTGTCTTAAAGAAGTTAAAATGAAATCTTTGGCTTTTTTAGCTGCTTGTTCTTCTTTATCCTGTTGCTGCTGCTGTTGCTGTTGCTCGCGTCGCTGCTTCTCTACAATGGCCATCTTTGGTGATTATGAAATTCCGGTGAACATTTCCGTCTATCTTTTGGAGAATTTTGTTACTGCGAACTTTATTCATTTCATTCGTTATAAGGTTTGTTGTAGTTGTTGTTGGATGTAAAATTCATCATGAAAAGAGTGAAAAGAAAAGAAGAATTTATTTTTTATTTTTTTTTGTTATTAAAAAAAGTAGAAAAATATTTCGTTAATAAATTTTTCATAAGAAATATACAAAAACATTATGGAAAATTAGTTTTCTTAGAATACATATTCATCTACATACAATGAAACTCATACATACACCGATGCACACGCATACATATATTTGTACGTACATACATACTCAAATACATACATTTTGTAGAAATAATCGTATACGTAAGAGGGAGATTTCACTTCAAAAGGTGAATTATAGAAAAATAGTCATCCTGGAAAAGCTTTGGGAGTAACAAATTGCCATGAAAAGATTCTCAAATTTGTTGCTCGAAGTCGTCTTTAAACTGCAAGCCATGCCGCTCATAGAAAAAATGAATACACGCAACATGGATGGCGTGATAAGCTAGGTTGTAGTCCTAACTAACTAAAATCTAGTTATTATTTACAAATCATAGAGAATATAACAATAAGGCTTTGATATCGCCGTGACATACATAATTGGTCATTAGAACCCATCAGTCAGGATTATTGACCTAGTTTCTCACACCACTTATGTTGTGTGTGTTAATTTTATACATGAGTAGCGGGATCTACAGTTTAAAGTCGACTCTGAACGACAGATTTTATGAGAAACTTTTCATGGCAATTTTATTTACTCTCAGAGTTTTTGCCAAAAATCTCCTGAGAGGAAATGGCCTGCGTCTCGAACCCTGGCTTTTACGTCTAATAAGCCAACACACTATCTACTACATCACGGCGACTTCATATCGCAGTGATGCCACTAATATTTTCCTTCAATAATCGGTTATACACCAATACCCCGATTTGCGTCGCATGTTTCGAAGTTGCGTCGTAAGTGCTTCGACTTGCGTCGTTAATATGAAAATGTTTTATACAAAGCTAAAACAGAAAATGGGGATTTCCCATTTAAATCTAGTGCAAATTCGAAGTTGTGTCTTTTTTAAATTTCTGTGATTTCGAAGTTGCATCGTTTTTGTTTCAGTTTGCGTCGCATGTTTCGAAGTTGCGTCGTAAGTGCTTCGATTTGCGTCGTTAATATGAAAATGTTTGTAAAAAACTAAAACAGAAAAAGGGGATTTCCCGTTTAAGTCTAATATAATGTATGTATTTATGTTGTCTGATGGTTGCAAGTTGTAAGTCGTTAGTAAATTAAATATTTTTATTGAAAAATCTTATTTTTTCAGCTTAAATTATGAATCTCGGAACCAATTGAATGAAAATCAATACAAATATATGGAAAATCGTGGTTCGTTTCGGTTTGCGTAGCGTTTTTTTAGGCCCTATTAGCGACGCAAACCGGGGTATTAGTGTATTGCAGAACTTTTTGAATGTGAAAAATGCTGGAAAATATGCTAGGAAGTAGAGAAACTTGGATTGATTTTGTATGTTTCCTATGCTTTGTTTGAGTTTCCTTAGTAAAGGTATTTCTGGTTAAGCTATGGTAGATTCTAGAATAGTAGTGTTGCCATGTTTCATATAAAAATCAAAGCACAGTGATAATTTTTTCATTGATTTCCTATGCTCTTCTTGAGTTTTCACTATTGTTGTTACACTGTCTCAGAGTCATAGTGTATTTGGGTTACAATGCTTGATTATAAACTTAAGTAGTTCAAATTCCAATGCAGCAAAAAGGTAAAGGTTTTTCAAATTTCCTAATTAAATGACCTTAATTCCTATAAAAATTAATCCATCCAAGAAGCATCGTATAGGCATGGATTTCAGGCAGCGACATCTCTTGAGAAAAAGAATTGGACACAAAGTGAAAAGTTGTTCCCGAAACTGCCAATTCAGTTGCGGAGATGACGTTGCTTCTAAACAACGTCAAAATGGCAAATTTATCGCTCTACTTCCTACTACATCAGCTCAATGATATGTATCTTTATTAAAACTTGATTAATTAAATCAAAGCAAATCTCTTTCCATCGATTTCTTTAAAATTTTGTTGAAACAATGCCTTATCACGTAATGCTAGTGGATTGCAATAGCACAAAAGTTACTGCACTATTTTTCAAACTTGCTCGTTTAAATGGTTCTTATAGAAGTCATTTCTAGCGCTTTCCAAGCATCCTACCTAACACCTTTAGATATCGATTGAATATTGAAAGCACGATGTACAAGCCAGTTTAATTTAGCCTTGGCGCACTCGTTTAAGTATGAATCAATACCAACCAAGAGATGTTTAGAGCCTACATTACAAATTTCTATACTCTTCCAAATTTCGTATAAATAGGTTGGTAATTCCCGCATTTAGGGCCATTATTACAACTTAACATTAAACTAGGGTTTAGTTAAAGGTATCGCCGTGGTCTGGTAGGTAGTGTGTTGGCTTATTAGACGAACGGCCCGGGTTCGAATCCCAGGTCAGACATCAAAACGAAAAATATTTCTTCGGCGACTTCTTCTCAGCAGATTTCTGGCAAAGACTCTGAGAGTAAAAATTGCCATGAAAAGCTTCTCAAAAATCTGTCGTTCGGAGTCGACTTTAAACAGTAGGTTCCGCCACTTATGTATAAAATTAACGCACACAACATAAGTGGTGTAAGAAGCTAGGTCGTAATCCTGACTGAAGGGTTGTAATGGCCAATTATGTATGTATATATGTATCTTTAGCTAAAGGGAACTGTAAAGTTAACTTTAACTTGTTTTCATTATTACAACTTACAGGTAAAATAAAATAAACTTTTTTCAAAAATATGGCAGTGTCGGGAGCAATGTCGATAACACTGCTCAATTAAACGCTTACTGCGATCTTATTGGGTACTCATAATAATGAAAAAGAATTTATCTGCTCGTTAAAATCCTCCCTTCAGTTAACGGCAAGTTGTAATAATGGCTTTAAAGGGGGATTTTAACGGAGAGATAAATTGTTTTTCATTATTACGAGTACCCAGTAAGATAGAAGTGAGCGTTAGGCTAAAGGGAAGATCATTCTACCTTTAACTTTAACATAACATAACACAATTGGCCACTACAACCCTTCAGTCAGGATTACGACCTAGTTTCTCACACCACTTATGTTGTGTGCGTTAATTTTATACATGAGTGCCGGGACCTACAGTTTTAAGTCGACTCCGAACGACAGATTTTTGAGAAGCTTTTCATGGCAATTTTTACTCTCAGAGTCTTTGCCAGAAATCTGCTGAGAGGAAGTCGCCGAAGAAATATTTTTCGTTTTTTGATGTCTGACCTGGGATTCGAACCCAGGCCTTTCGCCTAATAAGCCAACACACTACCCACTAGACCACGGCCACTACTTTAACTTTAAAGGTCACTTTATGTTTGAACTTCCCATATCATATACTATTTTCGATATGGCAACTTCAAATTTAAACAAAATTACCATATACAACAAAAGAAAAACGAAGTCCGATGTTGCCATTGCATTGAAAAAAACTTGTTTAATTGAGCAGTATTATCGACTTTGCCCCGGCACTGCCACATATTTGAAAAAGTTAATTTTATTTTATCTGTAAGTTGTAATAACGAAAATAAGTTAAAGTTAACTTTACCGTTCACTTTAGCTAAAGGTACCATTAACTAACGCCAACTCTAACGGGAAGTTGTATAATGGCCCTTAGTCTTATTAACTGGATACGTCTTTACGTTTTTCCATCTGTTTACTGTGGAATGACCTCCACACTCCCTCGCCAGAACGCAAAGAAACAAAGATAGAGAAACAAAATGCTGAATGTCTTAAAACGAGATGAAATAAAAGGGCATCTAAAATAGAAAAAGAGATGAGAAAAAAACTGTAGATTTACTTCATGAAAATGAAATGAAAAATAAGTTTCGCTCTTTCTCTCTCTATCCGTTTTTTTAATAAAATTTAAATTTAATTTAAATAATTGTAAACTAAGGACAGCAATGTCTACAAAATATATGAAATAAGGACTTTAAATATTTACATAGAATGCCTGAATAAAGGAAGGAATTAAATTTCATTTAATATTAGAATAAAATTATTATAATAAATTCCTTAAGAAAATGAAAGTAAAGGAAAGTGAAAGAATCTCTCTTCCTATTTCATTATTGTCGCTCTTAATAAGAAAGAAATCCGCCAATCTTTTTACGCAAACTAAACGTTATGAAAGTGTTTTGGCAACCAAGAGACAGTTGAAGACCTGCCAAGGTAGCCTAAACCTTCATTGTCATTGTTATAAAATCGTACTTCTTCCAGAATGAATCAAAGTTAATATGATTAACCGACTAGTTTTTGACCCCAAGGGGCAGAAATTGGCTTCGTTGGCAGGAGAGGCCAGTTTGGTTAGCAATTAATCGTACTGGTAAGAAAGTGGAAATGGACGTGATCATACCTAAAACAAACCTTAAACAAAAGTTCCAAAAAACAACACAATGGACTTGTTCACACGATCAACGAATAAGCAAAATATAGCAACAAAAACTGCAGTCGCCGTGGTCTAGTGGGTAGTGTGTTGGCTTATTAGACAAAAGGCCCGGGTTCGAATCCCAGGTCAGACATCAAAACGAAAAAATATTTCTTCGGCGACTTCCTCCCGGCAGATTTCTGGCAAAGACTCTGAGAGTAAAAATTGCCATGAAAAGCTTCTCAAAAATCTGTCGTTCGGAGTCGACTTTAACTGTAGGTCCCGCCACTCATGTATAAAATTAACGCACACAACATGAGAGGTGTGAGAAGCTAGGTTGTAATCCTGACTGAAGGGTTGTAATGGCCAATTGTATGTATGTATAGCAACAAAAACAATGGACTTCTTACATAATCAAAGGCATCAGCATAAAAAAAATAAAAGAGATAAAAGATGTAAACACCCAACAACAAAATGCAACGAACAAAGAAGTAAATAAGCAAAAACAAATGCATATAAGACACACAAACAACAACAAGTAAACAACACAAGTAAACAAGTTCTTTACATTTTTGGATTGTTCCCGAAAGCCGTCATCATCCTCCGAAACCATTCATCACACTAATAATCCAGCGATATAAAAAGCAAGATAAAGCGAGCAATGATGGAGTCCGAATTAAGTGAGTCATGTGTAACGACATTACGTTGGTTGAAGTGAGAATTCAATCACAAGTGTGTGAAGACACGAGATCAAGCTATAATTCAGTCAGACTTGTGTGCAGACAAGTGTGTGTACTTATAATACTTATAAGTAATTCGAGTGGCTTGAATCATTCTACAAAATTTACAGCCTTTGTTGTTATTGCATATACAAACAAAGAAGAAAGGAAAGAAGTAGAGACAAGTCGAAGTCAATAACGTTATGCGTATTGTTAAGTACGAATACGACGAGTACTTCCAACTTTGAGTATGAGTAGTATGAGTATGATATCAATATAAGTATGAATGCGTATAAGTATCTGAAATTAAAAGTATGACTCGAACCTACTCATCGTTTTGAATTCTTATTGCTGATCTCTGGTCCACACTTATAGTTATAGTAGACACTTTCCATGGCAAGTTTTTATTTACTAGTCAGAGTTTTTGCCAGCAATCTGCTCAGAGGAAGTCGCCGAAGAAATATTTTTCGTTTTTGATGTCTGACCTGGGATTCGAACCAGGCCTTTCGCCTAATAAGCCAACACACTACCCACTAGACCACGGCACTACTTTAACTTTAAAGGTCACTTATGTTTGAACTTCCCAATCATATCACTATTTCGATATGGCAACTTCAAATTAAACAAAATTACCATATACAACAAAAGAAAAAACGAAGTCCGATGTTGCCATTGCATTGAAAAAACTTGTTTAATTGAGCAGTATTATCGACTTTGCCCCGGCACTGCCACATATTTGAAAAAGTTAATTTTATTTTATCTGTAAGTGTAATACGAAAATAAGTTAAAGTTAACTTTACCGTTCACTTTAGCTAAAGGTACCATTAACTAACGCCAACTCTAACGGGAAGTTGTAATAATGGCCCTTAGTCTTATTAAACTGGATACGTCTTTACGTTTTTCCATCTGTTACTGTGGAATGACCTCCACACTCCTCGCCAGAACGCAAAGAAACAAAGATAGAGAAACAAAATGCTGAATGTCTTAAAACGAGATGAAATAAAAGGGCATCTAAAAAGAAAAAAGATGAGAAAAAAACTGTAGATTTACTTCATGAAATGAAATGAAAAATAAGTTTCGCTCTTTCTCTCTCTATCGTTTTTTAATAAAATTAAATTTAATTTAAATAATTGTAAACTAAGGACGCAATGTCTACAAAATATATGAAATAAGGACTTTAAATATTTACATAGAATGCCTGAATAAAGGAAGGAATTAAATTTTCATTTAATATTAGAATAAAATTATTATAATAATTCCTTAAGAAAATGAAAGTAAAGGAAAGTGAAAGAATCTCTCTTCCTATTTCATTATTGTCCGCTCTTAAAAGAAAGAAATCCGCCAATCTTTTTACGCAAACTAAACGTTATGAAAGTGTTTGGCAACCAAGAGACAGTTGAAGACCTGCCAAGGTAGCCTAAACCTTCATTGTCATTGTTATAAAATCGTACTTCTTCCAGAATGAATCAAAGTTAATATGATTAACCGACTAGTTTTGACCCCAAGGGGCAGAAATTGGCTTCGTTGGCAGGAGAGGCCAGTTGGTTAGCAATAATCGTACTGGTAAGAAAGTGGAAATGGACGTGATCATACCTAAAACAAACCTTAAAAAAAAGTTCCAAAAACACACAATGGACTTGTTCACACGATCAACGAATAAGCAAAAATATAGCAACCAAAAACTGCAGTCGCCGTGGTCTAGGGGGTAGTGTGTTGGCTTATTAGACAAAGGCCCGGGTTCGAATCCCAGGTCAGACATCAAAACGAAAAATATTTCTTCGGCGACTTCCTCCGGCAGATTTCTGGCAAAGACTCTGAGAGTAAAAATTGCCATGAAAAGCTTCTCAAAAATCTGTCGTTCGGAGTCGACTTTAAACTGTAGGTCCCGCCACTCATGTATAAAATTAACGCACAAACATGAGAGGTGTGAGAAGCTAGGTTGTAATCCTGATGAAGGGTTGTAATGGCCAATTGTATGTATGTATAGCACACAAAACAATGGACGCTTTACATAATCAAAGCATCAGCATAAAAAAATAAAAGAGATAAAAGATGTACAACACCAACAACAAAAGCAACGAACAAAGAAGTAAATAAGCAAAAACAAAATGCATATAAGACACACAAACAACAACAAGTAAACAACACAAGTAAACAAGTTCTTTACATTTTTGGATTGTTCCCGAAAGCCGTCATCATCCTCCGAAACCATCATCACACTAATAATCCAGCGATATAAAAAGCAAGATAAAGCGAGCAATGATGGAGTCCGAATTAAGTGAGTCATGTGAACGACATTACGTTGGTTGAAGTGAGAATTCAATCACAAGTGTGTGAAGACACGAGATCAAGCTATAATTCAGTCAGACTTGTGTGCAGACAAGTGTGTGTACTTATAATACTTATAAGTAATTCGAGTGGCTTGAATCATTCTACAAATTTACAAGCCTTGTTGTTATTGCATATACAAACAAAGAAGAAAGGAAAGAAGTAGAGACAAGTCGAA
>JABZEU010000195.1:0-12819 GCA_014635995.1 Sarcophaga peregrina
TAGATGCTTTTAAACCATCTAAGAAGGACCGCCAAATTATTAAAATTCCAGGAATTCGCTACTTAAGCGTGGGACACATTTACATTCAAGCAACTTAAAGCTGTAAAAGTATAATTTAGGAGGAGTATAATTTAAATCAGACGTTGGTGAAAGAAACAGTAATTCAAATAAACACGAAGATGAACCGGGTCAAAATTAGAACAAGTTTTTGTTTCAACTCCTAAATTCTCAAGGTCAAGACGAAACGGAATATCATCAAAGTCAACCTACTAATACCCAAACAGGTTCTTTAAGCTCTCCACACACGCACGAGCCGATGTCAAATCCACAACCTACAATTAGTCAACAGCAAACTGTCAAAAAATCTTCAAAAGTACGAAATGCTTCAACTTATCTGAGAGATTTTGATATTGATTAATAGAAAAATTATTTATGAATTCTTTCATTTTATGGTATTTTCAAATCAAAATATATCTATTTACATAAGTCTGTTATATGAATTATTTTGATTTTAAATTAGCGAAATGTAACTAAGCCTGGGAGATTGTTATGTCTCAATATTAGTTAACATATAGCCACACATGGTAACTCATTGATAGAATTAAGAGCCCTAACCATAGCGTCCGGGTTGACGTTAGTGAATGCGCCTTCAATGTCAAGAGAAATGGCCAGAGCGCATTTTTTAATGAGCAAAGATTTTTCGACCTGAGAGATGAAGGAGTGCAGTGCCATTTTGACTGATTTACCTCAGGTCCAGTAGTTCCTTTACGAAGCTTCTTCTTTTCGGTGTATTTAAGCTCCCTCTTTTTTGCCTTGTAAAGTGTACATTCGCCAGTGGTTTTCGCCCTATTAAACTGCATGCCACTGAATCGATGGAGATTATCGATCTCTTGGTTCCACTATGGCGGTTTCGGCTTGTCCTTGTTATAGGGTTTCATAGAGGTGTGTCCGCAGTCCTATCTATATCAAAACGGTGTTACTATAGCTGGGGGAGTCATGGAAAGACAGTTACGCAAACTATTCCTGAAAATGGTTTAATTCGAGTTTTTCCTATTGAAACTCGACCATGTCACTGTTAAGAATAATCTATCTATGATCCGAAAAGGAGCATTCCTGATATAAAGATCAGTTTCTAAGGCATTTGGAGCTTACCAGAGTGATGTCCAGCAATTCCCTTCTTATTCGAAGTAAGGAAGGTTCGTTCATATTGCCGGTTAGCTATAACTAGCTTATTACTAATAATAAAATTAAAGAGACATTCACAACGTTTGTTGGTACAGGACTTGCATCACACCGTATAGTGGGACTTCGCATCGGTACTGGTAATGACCGGTATCCTACGCAGTCGCGCTTCCGCTACCAGTCGACCATGATATATGTATTTGGATAAGCATTTATTATACAATTTGATATGGATTTTGTTAGAAAATTCACATAATATTCTTGTATTACTTTGTAAGTTTTTTGAAAACAATATTTGGGAATTTTGTAAGAGAGTTGCACTATTCTTTTCACATTTTTCTTTCTATGACATTTATTACGTCGGAAGCTTAGCTTCAATTACAACTACTTTATTCTGTTTCAGGCCTACCCTTAAATCAATGGTTGGACGTCTTCTTCACGTGTTCTGATTTGTCAACCAAATTTTTTTTTAAATTGTTATTCTACCATTGTATTGATCATCAATTGAATGAAAATCAAAAGGAGAAAACAATAAAGATATACAGGTAGTCGCAACTAGGGATGCCTATCCGGATATCCCGAAATCCCGGGATGTGCGGGATTCACAATATCCCGAATCTCGGGATTTTTTGGGACTTTGAATTCATATGCATTTTGACCCTGCACAAGGTCGTGAAAAAAATTCTATATCACTCGACTTCTATAGCGACTCGATAATAGCATCTCAGATGAGAAAAACCTACTTCCATTGCTAAAAAGTTATTTGATGCCATCGAAGAATGCAAAACTGATAACTGATTTAGGTACTCAACTGTTCAAAGGAATATAGATTTATTTACATCAGGATGGTGGTAGAGGTGAATATTTACAAGCTGCATACAGCTATCTTGGAACTATTTTATCAACAAATGTTGATTGCGAGAAATGGTTTTCAACGGGAGCGTATGTTGACAACAAAACTCGTTTAAGCCTATCAGACACATGTTAGGTGCTTTAATCTTTTTTTGGAATCCAAATAATTTTCTTAAAATTTTGTTAATTTACGCTTTTTTGTTACTTTTTTCTTGCTGTTTTCATATTTTATTTTTAATGACATATACTTCTGATATACATAATTGAAATACAAATGACTTTGTTAACAAATATTTTTATTATTAAAAGAAAATCGCAATTTTTCCCGTGATTTTTCGGGATTTTTAAAAATTGATCACGTTTGGCATCCCTAGTCGCAACTAGTGAGTGACACATAAGGATTATTTAATCAGAAAAAATATATATATGTATATACCTAACTCTCTGTTCGCACGATATATATGTTTCCAAAAAATTTCACGTCGTCAGAGACTAGTTTAAATACTACATGTGGCGAAAAATCTCGTCCTGATTGCTCTCTGGAATTCATTTTTTCAAAAAATATTGAAAATTGTATTAAAGCAAAACAATTCATGGAAAAAAATAATTTTTTTCTGTTTCTAAGACATGTTAAATTAAATTTGTATAAAAGAATTCATGTAAAAAGAGAATTAGGCGTATATACATACATACATGAAACACATTTTTACGAAAGGATACGAGAAATAGGTATGGAGTTATTGCTTGAAAATAAAATAAATTCATCCAGATAAGCTTTCCATTTTACAGACGAACTCCAATATGTTGTTGTACAATCATAATTTATTCCATTTAATTATATTTAAGCGCGTTTTCGGATTCGTCACGTTTACAGAGAGTACTTAAAATAATATTAGACTTTAATAAGAAAACTCGTAGCACACAAAGAGAACTTTAACGAGCAAATACCAAATTGAAGCGTATATAAATCATTAAAATGAAAAACTCTTGTGCTATTTCCGCTTTCGCTTCAAGTATTTGTTTATCGGTTTTAACGGATTGTCCGGCTCGAACTTAATTTTTCACGTTTGTTATTCCACCTTTCAGCTAAAAGATTTTATGCCCACAATATTTTTCTTTTTTTTTAAATTATTTCTTTGTCTGCATACAAGCCAATATAAAATTCTATAAAATATTAATAAATCGAAATTATTTTGCCATAAAGATAAAAATAAAAAATCTAATTATTGTTCAGCTTACTAAATAAATAAGATTTTAATGCATTGTTTAAAAACTATTTAATTTTCTTTTAAGTGATTGCTTTTGGGAACCATTGGGCAATGTAAAAGGTTTTCCCGCTTCATCATTTATATGATTTTAAAGTTGTAATATATTTTTAGTTATCATTAAAATCTAATGTATAAAATTCTCGTGTCACGGTGTTAGTGGGTAAACTGCTCCGAAATGAATCAACCGATGAAATGAAATCATGAAATTTTGTGTGGATATCGGGTACGTTTGAGAATCGGACATCTTTTTTTCATATCCCTAGATGTTAAGAAGGCGTGGCAAATCGTTATAATTGAATTGATCATAGACGAATAAAATTTGGTGGGTAAGCTCATAGAGTCGGTATCGACCAACCCTCCCCTTCAAGTAATACTTATAACTCTTAAACTACTGAACCGATTTTAACCATTCTTTTTTTGTTTCAAAGGTTATCATATAACAAAAAGTAGATATAACAAAAAGTAGGCGTGGCAAACCTATAAAATTGAATATTTAGGGATATAGTGATCGTAGACGAATGCAATTTGGTGGATAAGTACGTAGAGTCGATGTCAACAAACTCCTAGTGTTCGGTTTATAACTACATATATACATATATAACATGTATCCATTAGTTTTTATTTTGGAGTAATTACAACAACTACAACTTCTTCAGCGCTTTATGCAGTTATAATAAGTATATACTGTGACCTGTTTTGGTCAATAAAAAAATCACTTTTGGGTGGGACGAAGTTTGCCGGGTCAGCTAGTTTTTTTTATACAATTTTTTATAACAGGTTTAAAAATTCCGGTAACTGTATAATAAAATTTAGTTTACTTCATAATACATACCCATCAATAAATATTTTTAATGAAGAAAATCATTTTTATTGGGTTTATGACTTAACGTGTTCATACATGAATGTACTATTTTTTTTCGTAACTGGCTAAACTTTGAGTTTCGATGACGGATTTTGGAAACCGTTTAATTACTTTAAATGCTTTTAGTAGATAACTACTATTTCATTTCAACTTCAGGTATTGAGTCGTTAATTAATTAATTTACCGAAATACATTAAAAACATGTTATCATCGACTATTTTCTATTCATTATTATTTATAAATTTTTTATATGTTATGGCGAGAAGTTGCAAGAAATAAAAAATTCTTAAATTGTAATGTTATTGTATAAGATAACTTCTGGATATCTTTGTATAAACAGAATTACTGTGATGTTTATATATTCAAAGGTATTAACTCAATTTAAACACCAACCTATAACTTAATTGTCACCAATTACGAATATAAATTTTTCAATTACACTATTAGAGTAACAGTAATAAATCGAAATTATTTTGCCATAAAGATAAAAAATAAAAAATCTAATTATTGTTCAGCTTACTAAATAAATAAGATTTTAATGCATTGTTTAAAAACTATTTAATTTTCTTTTAAGTGATTGCTTTTGGGAACCATTGGGCAATGTAAAAGGTTTTCCCGCTTCATCATTTATATGATTTTAAAGTTGTAATATATTTTTAGTTATCATTAAAATCTAATGTATAAAATTCTCGTGTCACGGTGTTAGTGGGTAAACTGCTCCGAAATGAATCAACCGATGAAATGAAATCATGAAATTTTGTGTGGATATCGGGTACGTTTGAGAATCGGACATCTTTTTTCATATCCCTAGATGTTAAGAAGGCGTGGCAAATCGTTATAATTGAATTGATCATAGACGAATAAAATTTGGTGGGTAAGCTCATAGAGTCGGTATCGACCAACCCTCCCCTTCAAGTAATACTTATAACTCTTAAACTACTGAACCGATTTTAACCATTCTTTTTTTGTTTCAAAGGTTATCATATAACAAAAAGTAGATATAACAAAAAGTAGGCGTGGCAAACCTATAAAATTGAATATTTAGGGATATAGTGATCGTAGACGAATGCAATTTGGTGGATAAGTACGTAGAGTCGATGTCAACAAACTCCTAGTGTTCGGTTTATAACTACATATATACATATATAACATGTATCCATTAGTTTTTATTTTGGAGTAATTACAACAACTACAACTTCTTCAGCGCTTTATGCAGTTATAATAAGTATATACTGTGACCTGTTTTGGTCAATAAAAAAATCACTTTTGGGTGGGACGAAGTTTGCCGGGTCAGCTAGTTTTTTTTATACAATTTTTTATAACAGGTTTAAAAATTCCGGTAACTGTATAATAAAATTTAGTTTACTTCATAATACATACCCATCAATAAATATTTTTAATGAAGAAAATCATTTTTATTGGGGTTTATGACTTAACGTGTTCATACATGAATGTACTATTTTTTTTTCGTAACTGGCTAAACTTTGAGTTTCGATGACGGATTTTGGAAACCGTTTAATTACTTTAAATGCTTTTAGTAGATAACTACTATTTCATTTCAACTTCAGGTATTGAGTCGTTAATTAATTAATTTACCGAAATACATTAAAAACATGTTATCATCGACTATTTTCTATTCATTATTATTTATAAATTTTTATATGTTATGGCGAGAAGTTGCAAGAAATAAAAAAATTCTTAAATTGTAATGTTATTGTATAAGATAACTTCTGGATATCTTTGTATAAACAGAATTACTGTGATGTTTATATATTCAAAGGTATTAACTCAATTTAAACACCAACCTATAACTTAATTGTCACCAATTACGAATATAAATTTTTCAATTACACTATTAGAGTAACAGCACTTTTTGCTTTTGTTTGCGTTAAAGCCTATTCGTATTTGTGTGTACTAGAGGTGTGCACAAGAATATAAAATTGCACACTATTGCATTTTTCTCAAGAGAGAATATTGATTGTAGCTGCAAATATATAGGCATGTCACAAATTCCGATCGGAATGGTTTTGATTCCGTATTTGTAACTCCAATCGATTTTGTTTTCGGTTCTTCAAATTCTGAACGATTTTGTTCATTCCTAAAAATTATAAAATTGCTGCGTCCCAAATAAAGTATGGCAACGTAGTACAGAAAAAAGAGAAAGAAACATAATTGGTGAAAGAAAATTAGAACCAAAAGAAAAGAAAAAGCAGCCGGCGATGTAAAAATTTCAATTGAAACTCAAAAAAAATAAAAAACTTTGTGTGAAAAATGCCGAGGATTTCAATTATTGCCGTTGTTGAAGCCAGGAGACAAAAAATCGTTATTGAAAAGGTACGCCGAAATGCATTTTTGTAAAAATGAATTAAATGCAACGTATAAATATTTTAAATATGTTTATACCGCTTAAAAATAATGAGAAAAATAACGTTTCTTCATTCAAATATTGATGAACAATTTCTTAATCAAATATTAGAAAAGATTAATAATTACAAAAATAGTCTGTTTTGTATGAATTGTTTTTTGTTTTATACTATGTTCAGACATGCACTGATATTAAGAAAATCGCAATAAACGGCATTATTGATCTCAATATCTCATATAAAATTTCAATTAATTATTGGTCAATAAATTCATAAATTGTTATAATATTGATTAAAACTTCAAATACAACACTGTCATAAGTACGTTCAGTGAGCATATTACATTTTTCCGAACACTTTCTATTGATATTTGACAACTCAAATGTAAATAATGACAGTGTGATAAGCAAAAACTTTCTTTTGTGCTTGCTATCCAATATTATCTAATTTTTATTTCTCATCCTTCTGATTAAATCCACTTTGGAGTCACAAGTAGTACCTATTAACCGCAACAGCTCGGCGTTTCGGTTAATCATTAGCAATATCTTTTCAAATGTTAAATTGTTTTCCATTTTTTTCTAAAAAATATTTTAGGCACTAATTTTCGCGATTAAATTAAAAGCAACTTTGTTGAAGCAATCAGCTGTTTTGTTTACCAGCTGTCAAATAAATTTTCGTATATTATATGTCTGAACGCTAAAAATATTGTTCTCAATAAGCCGAATATTGATTTAATAAAAGTACATGTCTGAACATAGTATTATTGTATTTATTACTTTTTTATAATTACACTACTATATTTTTGGAAAATGAAAATAAAATTGCGTTAAAAACAAAAACATTATAGTATACATCCTTTGCTTTCGCCATACACTAAAAAAAATTTTTCGCCAGAAATAAAAAGTTTAAATTAGCAATGCTGGCGTCAACCAAAATGTTCGGTTGCCGAGAGCAAAAAATGAAATGCATGTTGTGACTCTATGAAGAGTACAATATTTTTGTTGTTCTCTTAACCCAACTCCACTTTTATACTGTTGTACAATGGTTTACGTGTGCAGTTGTTTTTTTTTTGTATTCTATCTATGCTTCACACTTATTTAATTACATGCAGCTATAATCAATATTCGGTATTGAGAAAAATGCAATAGTGTGCAATTTCCAGAAGTGAGAAGTGTTCTCATTGTTATTAGTGTATCTCATTGAATATCAATGAATTCTACCGTAATATTTCTTTGTGTGTATAATTGAAACATAAATAAAGGCGACATGAACTCTCTTCTTTAGATAGTGGTTGTAAATATAATCTTTCAATCGTCTTTGTGAGCAGACGTGTGTTTTTTATCTCTCTTGAAAAATTTGATGATATTGTTCCAGATAATTTTTTTTTTTTTTTTAATAATTACAAAATTAATAAAACAACATTGTAAAAATAAATGTAAGACATAAGACAAATTAATAAAATTAAAACAACATAAGAAAGAAATACTTTTTAAAATCAGTCAAACTTGTAAACAATAAATTGAATAATTTACATTACAAACCAATAACAAAACAAAATAAAATACAAAACACAAAACAACATTACGAACCAAAAACAAAATAAAATAAAATTTACAAATACAACTTCAAAACAGCTAAACTTTTGTTCTTAAATTTCTGTGCTTAAAATTTTAAACAAAACACCGAAATTATATAAACGAAACAATAACAAAACATTACAGTACAATTACAATAACAAAAGACTTAAAATCTTGTCGCGCCAAAAGTGGTAAATAATAACGAAACATAAATAAAAACAAAACAAAAATATATAATCTTCTTTTGTTTATAAATTAATTTCTCCTGTCAAAATAAAGTTTGTGTGGAACTCATTTTATTGGTGGAACATAAATTTGTCCGTTAAATAAACAATATAATTTAAAACAATATAAAACTTTTTTTTTCGGCTAAACTCCAAACAACACTTCTATTAATATTTACAACTACATATTTGCAATTTTTATAATATGAAACCAAAGAGTAAGAGAACTAATAATCCTAATAACGTAGATACTGGCAGCACAAATATTAATCAACTGGATGAAATAGATGAGATGGGTAGCAGTACATCTAACAAGCGCGTAAGGAGTGTGCTACAAAGTTCCGTCGTTGAAAATCTGGCGAAGGCACCTCATGTACCTAATTTTCAGTCCCCTTTTAGGACTATAAATATTATCGAAAAGCGTTTCGATAAACTAACTTGTGAGCTTACCGATAAAATACAGGCCCTTTTCGAGGAGCGTTATGAAAAACAAATGGAAGTATATAAATCTCTTTTCATTGATTTTGAAAATCAATTATTAAAGGAACTCGACAAGAGAATACAAGAAATGAGGACGGAACTTGACAGTGTCATAAATCGTGTTGTAAAGCTTGAAACAGTAGAGGGTGAGATTCAAACACTAAAGGCCGAAATAAACTCTTTGAAAATCCAAGCAATGAAAAATGAAAATTTATTGGTGGCTTGTGATCTTCGCCTCAATGGCATCCCTTATAAGGAAGATGAAAATCTTTCAGATATTTTTGATACCATCTGTAAAACGGTAAACGTTTCCACACCAGCTACAAAATCTATATACCGTCAGCAAAGCAATAAAACCAAAAATAGTTCTCTTGATACAGTTATTATTGTCAAACTATTTTCACCACATGATAGAAATCTGATTTTAAAATCACTGGGTAATTTTAAGAAACAAAATAACTCCAATCTTCTTTTGAATCTACTTGGGTTTGAATCTAATAAATTTATTGACGTAAAGGAGAACCTAACCAGCACCAACTACAAAATACTTCGAGAGGCTTTAACATTGAAAAGATGTAATTACCTTTACTCAGCCTACACGTTTCGTGGCCTTGTGTACGTTAAGCGAAAAAAGGATGACAACCCGTCTTGCATTCAACAATTAGATGCATTAAATTTTTTTCGTGAACAACCGTAATATTATAATAAGTTTCAAATTTTTAGTCTTTAATTTTATTTTGAATAATTATTTACTTTTTTACCCTATACAATTTGTGCTTTATCAAATTCTAACTATTTTAGCTATTTTAAATTACTTTTTTTTCCACACTACTTTCTATAAATGCGTTACGATTACTAATAGTTTGCGATATTTAGATCATAGAAATGGACAACATAATTGATATGCGAGGAAATTCCAATGATGTAACTATGAGCATGGTGAGAATCCTGTCTAAACAGAGAAGTGGTTTTACATTTTGTCATATAAACGCTCAGAGTCTAAATAGGAAAATCGATGAGTTTCGTTTGGTATTTGAAGGCTCGAATGTTGATGTTATTTGCGTCTCAGAAACGTGGTTTCATAAGGAATCACCTGATGGTTTAGTAAATTTGAAGGGGTATAAGCTTTTTCGCAATGATAGAGATGGCCGTGCAGGTGGTGTTGCCATTTATATAAGACAGCATATAGCTTGTAAACTCCGTTGTATGTCTCGTGTTTTGATTGATCACTGTAATATGGATGGATGTAGTAGGAAATGGCATAAATCGCGTTGAATATCTGTTCATCGAAATTTCATCCAATGGCAGTAAAATGTTGGTAGGCTGTGTATACAGACCTAATTGTAGGGTAAACTACGAATATTTTCTAGATGAGGTGGAAAGTTGACAGCTTATTACAATGACATAGTTATTTGTGGTGATTTTAATTGTAATATTTTATACGATTGTAGCCTGACTGATAGCATGACCCCTTTTGGACTTACTTCTGTCAATAATACTAACCCAACACATTACACTACTTCTTCGAACTCCTTGTTGGATCTCTTTTTTGTCAGTAATGTTTCTAAAGTTCTTTTATATGACCAAATCTCAGCCTCATGTTTCTCTAAACATGACCTTATATTTTTGACATATGATTTTTGTATTCCTGCTTGTGAACATATCTACTCTTTTCGTGACTTTAGAAACATAGATTATAATTTACTTAATGAGAATATCGGCCGAATTGAATGGGATAACATCTACTATATGCCTAATATAGATGAGAAACTGGCTTTCCTTGACGATAACATTCTTCGGCTCTTTAATGAAACTGTTCCGTTAAGGACTAAGTCCAAGTGTACGAAAACTCAACCTTGGTTTACGGCAGATATTAAACGTTTGATTATTCGTAGGGATAGTGCTTTCTCCAGGTGGAAACGTTTCAAAACACCTGATTTTGAATGCGAATATCGTGCAGCCAGGAGGTGTGTGAATACTGGTATAAGGCGCGCTAAATATGAATTTTATAGTAGGCATTTTGGTACAGCTCTGAAGTCCAATAAAACATGGAGAGCCATTCGAGACATTGGTCTTGGAAGCTCGGTTACAAATGGCAATGTCTCTATTGACGTGAACGACTTAAATAATATTTTTACTAATTTACCTAGAACACAGGTTGATGGTAATTTCTACAGTTTTAGTTCCATGGCTTCTAACAATTTGCGTAATTTTCAATTTACGTGTGTTAATCAGGTCGACGTTTTGTCTAGTTGTCAGTGTATTAAGTCCGATGCAATCGGTTATGATGACATTAATCCAAAATTTGTGAAAATTATTCTACCTAAACTCCTACCTTTCATTACTCACTTGTTTAATTTCATTATCATGTCTGGTCATTTCCCCACCAAATGGAAACATGCCAGGATTATACCGATTCCGAAATCTAATGGGGAGTACAGACCCATTGCTATACTATGTTATCTCTCCAAGGTCCTTGAGAAACTGTTGAATCGTCAGATAAGTGAATATCTACGGGAACATGACTTGTTGTGTGATATGCAGTCAGGTTTCCGTTCGAATAGAAGTTGTATAACGGCTCTAATTGACGTGAGCGAGAATATTAGGAGGGAACTGGATCGCAATCGGTTGAACTTCTTGGTTCTTCTTGACCATTCTAAGGCCTTTGATTCTGTTAATCACCATACCCTGATTATGAAACTTCGTTATTTTTTCAATTTTTCTCATAGCTCCACTAAACTTATCGCCTCTTATTTAATGAATCGCTCGCAATCCGTTTATGCAAATAACATGTCTTCCTCACCATTGTTTTTGAATAGAGGAGTACCACAGGGATCCATTCTTGGACCTCTTCTGTTTTCCTTATATATAAATGATCTTCCCAGTCAGTTGTCCTTTTGTAGAGTACATATGTACGCTGATGACGTGCAGCTATATCTGAGTAGCCCGGAAGATTCGGTGTCGGCGAATGTTGCCAGAATCAATGCTGATCTTGAGCGTATACACAACTGGGCCTTGGCAAATGGACTTTTCTTGAATCCCCTTAAATCTAAGTGTCTTTTGATACATAAAAGATTACGCAGTCCCGTGATTACCGATGACATTTTTCTGAACAACAGCAAGATTTCACTGACCACCAAGGCTAAGAATCTTGGCATTATTTTTAATAGCACACTGACTTGGAACGATCACATTAATTTCGCTGTGGCGCAAGCGTATGTGAAACTCAGATCCCTTTGGGCTACTCAGGCTTTTACACCTCAGAGAATAAGAATACTTCTTGCAAAATCGTATATTATACCTGGCCTTCTTTATGGTTGCGAAATTTTCGCTAACTCTGATTCCTTATCCAAGCGAAGACTTAATGCTGTCTTTAACAACATTATTAGATATGTCTATGGTTTAAGAAGATTTAGCTCTTACATCTTCCGTTTCTGAAAATTTATATGGGGTATCTTTTGAGAATTTGATTAAAATAAGAGTGCTCTTATCTTTACATAAGTCATTTATACACAGGGAACCTAAATATCTATTTGATAATATTATCTTCGCCAGGTCACGCAGGGGAAGAAAATTAATACCTCCTGCACATCACACACTTGTCTCTGAGCGGCAGTTCTCAATTACTCAGTTCGTCTATGGAATTCGCTCCCTCACAGTATACAACTAACTGGTAAAGTAACGCATTTTAGAAAGCAATTGCTCTTATTTTTCTGTAATTAATTTACATATATTACTTTTGCTACTCAATAACATATAATTTTTTTTTATTTTTATTATCAAATTAATTAATTAATTATTTTTATTACTCTTACTGTTTTTTGTTTTATTTTTTTTATCTTTTTACTCTTTCTTTTTATGTGTGTGTACAAATTGTTCTCATTTCCTTTTCTTCTACTTGTGTCCCTCTTTTAGTTTTAAGTATTAGTTTTAAGTAAATTTTTAAGTAATTCTATTTCTTTTTATGTTTGCAACTTTTTTCCTAATTAATTCGGTACTGTAAATATAAGA
>JABZEU010000196.1:0-12815 GCA_014635995.1 Sarcophaga peregrina
TGATGGCCGAAAAGGACATCAGCAAACACAAGGAGTAAACGTTTAAAATGGAAAACAAAACAAAGAATACAAGAATGCTTATACAACACTGTTGTTGAACCAGGTAAGAACTGATAATTGTTGTATGCCAGCCAGACAATGTAATTATTTTTACTGTTGCTGCTGCCAGTATTTCATTTCCTGTTTTTCTATGCATTAGCGGACTGACATTTACTGCTGATGTTACTGAAATTGGTTGCCATTGTTATCTAGTAGTAGTCGTCTTTGCGTTTGTAAAGTTTTGCATTTTAATTGTTGCTAATATTTGCTGATTTCATTTTGCATTGCGTTAGATTTGTTGGTAATGATGACATTAATTGCCCCATAATTAGTTAAACGTTGTTTAAAGAACTGTTGATAAGGGAAGGAATAGTGTTATGGGCTAGCTAAGCTTGTAGAAGGGTTGTCAAAGAAGATTTTATAAATCAAAGAGTAGAATTTTTATTTAAAAATATTACACAAATGCATTTGGCGTTTCAAATCAATCTTTTCATATTTCATGGTCAAACAAATTTGGCAGGTAATACTATGAAATCGCCGTCGTGGTCTAGTGGGTCGTGTGTTGGGCTTATTAGACAAAAGGCCCTGGGTTCGAATACCAGGTTAGACATCAAACCGAAAAATATTTCTTCGGCGACCTTCCTCTCAGCAGATTTCTGGCAAAGACTCTGAGAGTAAAAATTGCCATGAAAAGCTTCTCAAAATTCTTGTCGTTCGGAGCCGACTTTAAACTGTAGGTCCCGCCACTCAT
This sequence comes from Sarcophaga peregrina, assembly GCA_014635995.1. Taxonomy (NCBI): domain Eukaryota; kingdom Metazoa; phylum Arthropoda; class Insecta; order Diptera; family Sarcophagidae; genus Sarcophaga; species Sarcophaga peregrina. Next base: position 791 of record JABZEU010000196.1, read on the forward strand.
GTATAAAATTAACACACACAACATAAGTGGTGTGAGAAGCTAGGTCGTAATCCTCACTGAAGAGTTGTAATGACCAATTATGTATGTATGTTAAATGCTAAGTATTCAGGCATTTTAATAGCCTAAAGTTACTATTTTTCTTTGCTCCTTGTCGCTGTATTTCCTCTTTGATTTTATATCCTTTGTGTCTTTATCTAAGACAACAATCAAATGCCTTTTTTTTATTTTAAATTATTTTCCTCGTTAGCCTTTTTTTTAAGGAGAAGATAGACAATAGATAAGAATTGTTTGACCAAAGCGAATGAAGAAAAAATTCTAATACAAATGCTCCCTGTCTCTGCATTCCTTAAGGCAAGAATCTAATTAGAAGAAATGACATTTTGTTTCTTCTATTTCAGCAAATTAATGAAAATACAGACAGAAGAGACTTTTTAATAAGAAATTTAAATTTTTCTAAAAGCAAACAGCTGGAAGAAGCTTCAGTTGAATAAAATAATTGAACAATCAAGGAAAACGGTTGGAAGTCCTAGCTATCACAGTTCCCGACTCTTCTATAAAAATTGAGGTCTTCAGATATAGGTTTATCTCTTATAAATTTACAAATCACCGGCCTTACTACTTTTCTTCTTGAATTTTCGTGCTTGCAATACAATTTATTTACAATTGTATTCGTATTCACTGTCCTCTCCACATACCCTGTAATCATCACCTTCTACCACGCCCACACACTTCAAGTATACTTTCAAGTGCATGCAAGTGGCCTTAATTCAGTTTTAATACACTTAGGATTTCCCTCCCTTTGGTAGAGCCACAGAGAATCTTTGCAATTCTTCCCCTTCTAGTTCCACATTTTTTCAAGGATCTTTTGATCAAGAATGTCAATCTGCAATCAAGACAATGTAATTGATTGTAATAGAAATGTTAGGCCCTGATTAATCCATTCTCTCATAGCCTGGAAACGAGAAGCCGTAGGTGATGCCTCATAGAAAACTGTATGTCTAACGCTTGAATAAAGATTATTAGTTTCAGTGTCCTTGTAGGTGAACTTCTTACTTTACCATTTATCCTTAGATTTTACGTCCTTCTCAATTATTGAAATGTAGTATTTACTTTCCATCAATATTCACTACACAACTGAGGCATATGTTGTTTAATATGCTAAAATACCTGGTGTACGAATTAATAGCGGTTAGGGAGTATAGGTTTAAATATGCTACTCCAGAGCCTTGGAATTAGGCTTCATTTGGAATCCAAGTAAACTTTTGCTATGTATAAGCCTTTGATATCCTATTTATTAATTTCTTGTTGAGCCAACAGCCAACTATTGCATCTAGCAGGATTATTTTAATAATTTTTTCATAAAAGCGTGGACTAGACTAAAAGCAATCCTTGATTTTCCGTTTAAATAATGCACATTTTGGTCCCGTGGCCCCCGTGGGTCGTATTCAAAACGATGAGTAGATTCGAGTCATACTTATACGCATTCATACTTATTTTAATATGATACTCATACTACTCATACTCAAAGTTGAAAGTACTCGTCGTACTTATACTTCACAATACGCATAATGTTATTGACTTCGACTTGTCTCTACTTAAAATTTACACAGAAGCGCAAAATAAGTATGATTCGCATACGAGCACTGCAATACTCACTATAAGATTGTGTGTATGCTTTACTTGTTGTCCTTGTCTATCATTTCTTCTTTGTTTGTTTATACAACAACAAAAAGGCTGTAAATTTTGATGAATAATTCGAATCACTCGTCGTATCACTCATAAGTATATTAAGTATTTTTCTAAATGTATGAATCGGAATGAGTAGCCGTATGAATCAAATCAATTCGAATGTTGTGAGTTGATGTCAACGTTGTACTCATAATCATTTAACCTATATTTATAAATCAATGTTGTAGCGAGTACGAATGAATCAGAGTAATTGAATTTCAATTCTGTTTATTCACTCATACTCAAAATTGCATGAATACTTATGAGTAGGGGGAAAACTCTGGTTTTGACCAATAGTATGTTACGGTCACAATGTGTTCTATTTTCTTGTATAGCTGTTTTGGGGTCTTAGCAGTCTGAGCTGACGTATTAACTCGTTGTTCGTGTAGCATACTCGCTCAAGTCTTTTATCGTTTAACAAACTTAAAGGACTATGAATAGTAATAGACTGCTTATTCACTGTAAGAGTATTAAGTATTCAATTTAAAATCAACCATTATTGCATAGAAACTAAGGCATATGATTAATATTGAAAGCCTTCTTATATGTTCATATTCCTGTAAAGTAAAGCTTGCCAATGTAGAGTTTACTGGAAACCGCTGCTATTTGTTTTTGACCATTTTGTTGACAATAACTTGATAGCTTCTTTGTTTATTGTTTCTTACTGTGGCTCCCCCTTTCCTTTTCTGTTATTTGATTGTCTACTGCAGTTAAATTTTGATTTAATTCTGTAAACACAGGCAATCCATTCATTATTCATTGTCATAGTAAGTTTGATTGTTTTGTCTACCACGAAACCGCTTCTTTAGCTCCTTGTGTTTATGAAGACTGCCATGCAAACCAAATAATTTATTCAACTAAACAAGCATTCACACCACTATAGGCGATTGATCGCCTGATTACTTGCTTTGATTAAATTAAAATTAGAACTCAGAGAGGCAAACAAAAAAAATCCTTTTTTTTTTTTAAAAAAAAACATGAAAAAATATCCTGTTGGGAGGGACAGTAATTAGAGGCACTAAAGGAATTTCAATACTGTTGACGTACTCATACTAAAAATTGCATGAGTACTTATCAGTAGTGGAAAAACGATTCATTACTGATTTCTGCTTTTTGCATTGCTTAACAATTGATTATTATTTCAGTTGTATTTGTAATAAATTTTTTGTATAAAAACTGAAAAAAAAGAAACTCCTTTATTTAGTAATAAAACAGCAGATATGGTGTAAAACAATTGTTTCTGTTTAACAATGCCGGGCGCGAACAATATGTTCTCTTAACATATTTTATTATTTTGCAATTTTCAGTATTGCTAGCTCCACCATCCACCCATATAGATGTGCTAATTCCATGAATTCGATTTTTCATTTCGATTTTCAACATCAAAAACTATTTTCCACCATCACATATAATTGTGATGTGATGTGTATGTGTTTTATCTTTGAAAAACGTATGTATGTGTAGTATGTAGTGTTAAGAATTAAAATTTGAAAGGGATATTCTTGCCAAAATATAGGAATATTCAATTACTGGGTGAGATAATAGCATAGGAAATGGAAGTAAAATATTTAAAAATAATACTGGATACTAAATATGTTGATAAAGAGTGCTTATACAGAAAATATCTGGGAAAATGCCAAACATGTGAAAATGTAATGACAAGATTATAATTAACAGGATCATTACCAATTGGCTTTTATTTTTTCAAAGGGTCCTTAAACGTCTCCTGTTGATCTTTACCTCTCTTTAAGTGGTAAGAATCAACGATAATTTCTCCTGTTTGCAAGTACTTAGAACAGTTTTTAGCTTTAAAAACCTACTAAAAACCTTCCATTAACAGACAGAATTAATTGTGTTCTACTTTTTAAGAAGTATTGATTTTTCAATCGCATTCCATTTTCTTAGACTTCTATTTATATTCACTTTTCATTTCTCAAAATAAAGTTCTTTTGCAACTCAAAATCTGTACAAATTTATTTGAATGCAATCAACAACTTTTAATTGAAATGTTATGATTACATTGAACGCAATGTAGTGTCCGGCCTGTATATAAAGCAACTCAAACTGTTGCATACACTGCACTGTGTCCTTAAAATATGCTCTTGTATGTGTGTCTTGTGATGATAGCAACACAGACTAACACCAACAGCCAGCTTATGGCTTTAGTAGTACAAAATATGATTTTAATTGAAAATGTTCATTCGACTTTATGCTAATGAAACTTGAGTTAACAGTTATTATTGACATCATTCATATACACACATACATATACGCACACACTCACTCCCTCCCTCTCTCTCTCTTTATAACAGTAAGTTTATTACAAACAACTGTTTCGAGTTCTTATTTATTTGCGCATAGCAGCACACCTTCTTTACAACGGAAAAAAAAAAAGTTTAATTATGCTATGGGAGTGAAAGGAAGAGAAAGAATTTAATAAACTTAAGCGACGAGTATCATAACAAAATATAGTACAAGTGGGAGTTGTAGTGGTAGTTGTAGTGGTAGTTGTAGTGGTATTGGTAGTAGAGTAGAGTTGCTGATTAATTTGCACTTTAAACATGAAGTGTGTGTTTAACAACACACTAGCTATAAAGAACTTAATGAATGAATGAATTGGCCTTCCAACAATATTGTTTGTACTTAATTAAGTCCTTCCACCCCTATCAGCTGTATTAAGAGCTCATTAAAACAAAGCAAAATAATGCAAAAAAAAAACATAAGAAAGTATGACATGAATAGGTAATAAACCAAGAAAATTAGGTCAATTTGATATTGAAATAAAGTCTTAAAGTTTTCTATTTTCATTTCATTTACATTTCTTAAATGAATTAAAGTTGGAAATAAAGTACAAGTTTTCACCCTCTTTAAGTTTAAATAACTTTCTACACAGTAATTTTAAAATAATTCTTGACTATACAGGCCAATGATAGAGGAGGAGTAATATCCCCATCCTCATCCCTTTTTTTTTAATCACTGTGGCTTCTGTAAAAATCTTCGTGTGAAAAGTCTACTATAGTGGCCAGTAGTGAGTCCATCTACCAAATATAAATAGTCTTTCTATACACCCAGACAGTTCTACTTATTTATTTAATTGCTCAATACAACCCATAAGTGAGGATTACTACTTCGTTTTTAGTACCACCAATGTTGTGTGCGTTAATTTTCCCCATGAGTGGCGTTATCTGTTGATTATATTACTACTGTATCTGTTGATTATATTACTACTACCACGCTTACTACTATGCTATTACCACTATTACTATTACCACTATTACTATTACTACTGCTACTGCTACTGCTAATACTGCTGCTACTACTATTACTGCTACTACCACTCCCACTACTACAGTCAGTAGTAGCATTAGTCGTATAGTGTTAGCAGTAGTAGTAGTAGCAGCAGTATTAGCAGGTAGCAGTAGTAGTAGTAGTAGTAGCAGCCGTAGTAGTAGCAGTAGTATTAGCAGTAGTAGATGTAGTAGTAGCAGTAGTTGTAGTAGTAGCAGTAGTTGTAGTAGTAGCAGTAGTAGCTGTAGTAGTAGCAGTAGTAGCTGTACTAGTAGTAGTAGCAGTAGTAGTAGCTGTAGTAGAAGCAGTAACTGTAGTAGTAGCAGTAGTTGTAGTAGTAGCAGTAGTAGCTGTACTAGTAGTAGTAGCAGTAGTAGTAGTAGCAGCATTAGTACTAATGGTAGCTGTAGTAGCAGCAGTAGTATTAGCAGTAGTATTAGCAATAGTAGCAGTAGTAGCTGCAGTAGTAGCAGTATTTGTAGTAGTAGCATAGTTGTAGTAGCAGTAGTATTAGCAGTAGTAGATGTAGTAGTAGCAGTAGTTGTAGTAGTAGCAGTAGTAGCTGTACTAGTAGTAGTAGCTGTACTAGTGGTAGTAGCAGTAGTAGTAGTAGTAGCTGTAGTAGAGGCAGTAACTGTAGTAGTAGCAGTAGTTGTAGTAGTAGTAGTAGTAGCTGTACTAGTAGTAGTAGCAGTAGTAGTAGTAGCAGCATTAGTACTAATGGTAGCTGTAGTTGTAGCAGTAGTACTAGCAATAGTAGCAGTAGTAGCTGTAGTAGTAGCAGTATTGTAGTAGTAGCAATAGTTGTAGTAGTAGCAGTAGTATCTGTACTAGTAGTAGTAGCAGTAGTTGTAGTAGCTGTATTAGTAGTAGTAGCAGTAGTAGTAGTAGTAGCAGTAGTAGTAGTAGTAGTACCAGTAGTAGAAGTAGTAGCTGTAGTAGTAGTAGCAGTAGTAGCTGTACTAGTAGTAGTAGCAGTAGTAGATGTACTAGTAGTAGTAGCTGTAGTAGTAACAGTAGTAGTGGCTAGTTACCTGCGCAACTGGGTAGCTGGTTAGTACAGCTAGTTAGCTAGGTGGTTAGAATGCTCGATAGCTGGGTAGCTGGCTAATAATGTATATCAATATACAGACATATTTTTATTATTTTCTTTAAACTTTATTTGCTTACTTATATTACAAATGATAGAATAAATTAATTAAATAAACAATTAAATATATATATTTGAAGTCGCCCTAGTCTAATAGGTAATGTGTTGGCTTATTAGACGTAAAGCCAGGGTTCGAGTCCGAGGCCAGACATCGAAACAAAATATAAAAAGTATTTCTTCGGCGAAGTAAAAAAATACCATAAAAAGTTTCTCAAAAAAAAATCTGTCGCTCAGAGTCGACTTTAGACCGTAGGTCCCACCACTTATGTATAAAATTAACACACACAACATAAGTGGTGTGAGGGACTACGTCAATAATCCAAACTGTATGAATTAGCTTTTACATTTTACTACAATGAAAATAATTTAAAAGAAAAATGTTTTATTTAGTTTTATTTTTTTTTATTTCAATGAACCAGTTTAATGATTTTGACGATTTATATTTATTTTGTATTTACGCCTATATACTAACGCCTATATATTTTTTTTTTCAAAGATATTTCAAATCCGCACAAATTCCCAGGCGAACAGATATTTCAGGAGGCCACTGTAACAAATAAAATTATAATATTGCGCCTCACCCTGTTATAGACGTAAATCACAATAAGAATAGAAACGATCAAAGAAAAACGATTGGTCTAACTAGAACAACAACGACTGTAAGAAAAGGCTGACGTCACTTTTTACCGCAAGGAGAAAAAGCATACCGACGCGCGTGTTGAACAGACAAAAACCAAAGGAAGAAAAAATCTTTATTCAACTTATCCAGAATATTCTAATCGAAAGCCATCGTTAATAAGTGTTTACAAAAGGTAAAGATTATTTTAAGTGAAAATATTATGTTGAAAATGCAAAAGTAAAAAGGCTGATACCTTTGATTTGAAAACTAACCAAACGAAAAGAAAGTTTTCGGCACATGGCAGAGCCAGCCGAGTATGAAACTATACTTGCTGGTCGTGGCGTAGACGATAAAGTGCTCGACAGCGCTCGAAAATTGAATTCGATAAAGAAGAGCCACTCGGCGACATCTTTCAAACTGGTGGTGCCGGGCTCTGAAGGCGAAAAGAAGTTGGAGGATGAAGGTTTCAGCACAGCGGCCATAAGACGTAAGTTGTTACCGACGCCTTTAGAAGAGTATTAAGCGACAAAAGACGTTCTGGGATAAGTTGAGGAGGTGGCAATAAAAAGAAAACGTTCAAGGGTGTGTCGCTCTGGTTACGAAGAGTGCTTTTTAGGACGTGATGAATTGAGCAGCGAGGCAGAATTGGTAAAGGATCAAGATGTAGGTACACCCCCTAAAAGTCTTGATGCGACTAAGAAGTTCACCGAAAGACCTCTTAGTTCTCCTAAAATATCTAAAAAGGTAGTATTTCTAAAACAAATATTGTTTAAAATAACTTTTCCAAAAATTCTCATCTATTTTAGTCTTCTCCAACAACAAAAATGACATCCCTAACGTTATAAGCCGCAAGATTCGCTTCAAAATCACCGCATGCCTTTAAACATAGGACCTTGAATATGCTTGGAACCATGAATTGATATGGCGCGCTAATTTGTACCAGTAAAGACAAGACTGATGTCTGTTTTATATCGCCGACCGAAAAAAAAAATTAAGAACGCCGTATGATATCATAGTATTTTCTAGCTGCAGCACCTAACCCTCACAATGTTTGGAAACGTGTTTCAAAACCCAAAGATGCTAAAGCTGCTAATCTTCCGCCTCAAGGGTGTACCCCAAGCAGGGTAATAAAAGTCAGCAATACGGGTGTAGTTGCTTGCTTGCTGGTATACGATAATGACCACCATGTCAACACTACTCATTCCGCCAAGAATTCGAAAATAAAAATGTAAGTAACCGTTGCATATTTTATATTTCTTAGGTTGTATTAAAATGTAGATGAATTAGTAGCCTATTTAGATTTTTAAATTTTAAAATCGTAGTTCGCTCTCTTTATATTTGTTTGTCTAACACAAATTGTTGTAATTTTTTGTTTAACACACATTTTTTCATTCTCAGATCTTCTGGGGCTAAATCGGATGGTGATGCAGTTGTTTAAAGGATTCCAATGAATCATGAAACAAAAGATCCCTGCGATATAACGTGTTTAAAATCCTGGGACAATTACCTCAGTTACAGTACTCCAAATGTTTATGCCTTCACAACCATGAATGTGTGGGACTCAATCAGTACAGCTCTGAATATCAATCACACAGTAAATAATACTCGAAAGGAAGCAGTATAAGGTATTTAGAAGAAAATTTGGTAAAGAATATAATTTTCTAATTAAAAACTTTTTTCACTTAAGGCTTGTGGTGGACCTAAATTACAACAAAAGTCTGCATTAGTTTCTAACATATCATCAACATCATTATCAATGTTATCAAAATCAACGTTACATATAGACGACAACAGGAGGGCCAAAAAACCATAGCGGTGAAGAGAGGAACGAAATACGTAATGGTGGTGGAGGTTACAGTGCTCCCAATATTTATGCCTTCACCACCCTGAACGTTTGGAACTAAATCAGTACAGTTCTGAATATCACACAGTATGCAATAGTCGAAGGGAAGCAGTATATATGCGAGGTATTTAGAAGAAAATTTGGTAAAAGAATATAATTTTTAAATTAAAACTTTTTTCAGTTTAATTTTAAGGCTTGTGCATCCAAATCGCTATGAAAAAGTCTGGATCAGTTTTTCTAACATGTCATCAACATCGTCATCAATTTTAACAAAATCCACATTACATGTAGACTACAACAGAAGGCCAGAACGAAATACGTACCTAAACCCACTTAAACCTCTAACATTACCCAACAGGTGAGTTTTGTAAAGTGTTAAGTAAAATGGAATGATTACAGGCAGAAATCATTTCTTAAGAGAGCGAGCGAGCTTAACTATTGCCTATAAAATAATTCCATATTATTTCCATCTATCTTTCCTGGTTCTAACTTTGTATTTTATTGTACATTTCCAGACACCTCAATAATTCTGAGAATGATCGGAAATAATGAAATAATTCATTGGATGGCTTATATCCAGGACACAATTCAAACAATTCCCAAGCGGTGGATCATTCATATGCCTATAATTTGTTGTCGTGCATTTTAAAGTATTTAAAAATTCATGTAAGTATCCGCAAACAACGAAATTGTATCAAAATGATGTTGAATTTATTTGTTTGTTTAAATAGGAATATCCCGACCTCGTGCTGCTGGTCTTTGTTATGTTATGTTATCGAATTTGACTGGTAAGAACATATCACTTTGGCATACGGTGCGTATGAAGAATTCAAAAGACTGCAGGCTGCAGACATATGGAATGATTTGTGTGTAAGAAGTGTAATGCAAGAACTGTATACTAGCCAGCTATCCGGGTAACCAGCTATACTCGTCAGGATCCTGGTTAACCAGCTACCAATGAATGAATGCTGCCATGTTGCCAGCTATTCCTAATTGGTAGATTGGTAGTATATTTATTAATTAAAAATAGTTGTTTTTATTTGTTTTAATATGGGCATATCTATATGTATTTTGTAATAAATCATTGTAGATATGCCACTAATTGGGCTGGGCATATCCAATATCCAAATGAGCCTTCTCATATCCAATACCCATATGAGAAGGTTCATTTGGAAAAACAGTGTTACAGAGTCGGTATACATAGTCTAATTGATGAATAAAATCTTCTATCTGAATCCTACAATTATTAAAAATCTCGACATATTTTATTTATATTCTAATTTATCAAATATCTGGTTTTCAATTCAATCGATTTCTTGGAATCCTCATATTGGTCGGGTTAGGTCCCACCCACCACTCCCTACAAACTTACTTTTTACTTATTTAAAAACTTACATGAACTAAATGAGAATTATTAAACATATCGCATCTGAACTAAACTAAAATTTTACATGCACTGGAAAATTTAACACATACACCAGAAAAGTATGCACCATTTTTATATTCTATTTAATCCTTATGCTTACTAAACACACTTTTCTTACAATATTACATACATATTTAATTCATTTTCTTTTCTACTAGTATTTATAAATCATTTAAGAAGTAAAATAAAATAAACTAAACTTTCAAAATAACCACAAAAGGATATTTTTTTTCTTTTTAAACTTACACAAATTATTATATTATATATTAGAGGGAGATTATCGTCCTTAGCATCCTTGCGACTTCTTGGCGGTGTACTAGGCACCTACCACCTGACACCTTATGGCTGCCCTGCCAATTTTACCAACTGCAACCTGCAACCGTACTGCTAAGTGAATTGCCATTATTAACTTTCAAAGCCTTGCGATGTTGGTTAGGTAGACAAGTCTTAAAATCAAATTAAAGAGAAAAAAGTTTTTAATTTAAAAATTCTTTTCAAAATGTTCTTCTAAATACCTCGCATATATACTGCTATACTGCTTCCCTTCGACTGCTATTTACTGTGTGATATTCAGAACGGTACTGATTTAGTTCCACACGTCCAGGGTGATGGGTGGTGAAGGCACATCATAACGTTTTATTTTTATTGTCTCCTACTCAATTTTGCCACGTTATTTTTCCGCTTAATATTTTTCTAAACGCGTCAAAAACAACTGACGTCATATGGCCGCCATTATTACCTCCACGCTCCTTTTTGTCTTCGGAACCCGATAGCACCACTACTTTAAAAGGTGTCGCCGTCATATTCAGCGTATCTATAATGCCGGGAGGCTTTTATCAAGTTTAAATTTCGACCCCATTTTTTTAGCACACGAAAAGGCGTTAACTGTTCAACCTCAGTATCTTTTGTCCCATTATTATCATCCAGCAAGTTCAAGTTCTTCTTTAGATGGCTCTAACATAACTATTGCATCATCTACTTCCATTCTAATGTGGTGAAAACTTTGGAAGTTTCGTAAACATGCTGACCAAACCAAAGGTCGCCGTCTTTTTTAATTTTAATAGATTGAAATCTTTTCAACACAATATTTTCACTTAAAATAATCTTTACTTTTTGTAAACACTTATTAATGATGGCTTTCCATTAGAATATTCTGGATAAGTTGAATAAAGATTTTTTTCCTTTGCTTTTAGTGCGCTTAACACTCGCGTCGGTTTGCTTTTTCTCCCTGTTATGAATATAATTCACAATAAGAATAGAAACGATCAAAGAAAAAACGATTGGTCTAACAAGAACAACAACGACTATAAGAAAAAGCTGACGTCACTTTTTACCGCAAGGACAAAAATGCATACCGACGCGAGTGTTGAACAGATAAAAAGCAAAGGAAAATAATCTTTATTCAACTTATCCAGAATATTCTAATCGAAAGCCATCGTTAATAAGTGTTTACAAAAAATATAATTTTAAGTGAAAATATTGTATTGAAAAGATTTCAATCTATTAAAATTAAAAAAGACGGAGACCTTTGATTTGGTCAGCATGTTTACGAAACTTGCAAAGCAAAAAAAAAGCGATCGAAATTTAAAACTTAATAAGTAAGAGCTCCCGGCATTATAGATGCGCAGAAAAATGACGGCGACAGCCTTCAAAGTGGGGATATCGGGTTCCGAAAACAAGAAGGAGAATGAAGGTGATAATGGCGGCTATATGACGTAAGATGTAATCGACACGTTTAGAAAAATATTAAGCAGCAAAAGATGGTCTGGCAAAAATTAAAGAGGTAACAATAAAAAGAAAACGTTATGATGAGCATCCCTATCCATCTGGTCCCGAAGAGCGGCGAGATAGGATTGATAAAGGCTGACGTGGCTAACGAAGAAGACTAATATATTGAAGTTCTAGCAGAGCCCTCTAAAAGTCTTGATGAGACTAAGAAGTTCTCCTAAAATATCTATGAAGGTAGTATTT
>JABZEU010000197.1:0-12745 GCA_014635995.1 Sarcophaga peregrina
TTTCCCTTAAAAGATAATTACCTGAAATAGCTTTTTAATAACCAAAGCAAAAGTATTTTTTCCAGATTTTTTTATGACTTTTTAAAAAATCTTATTAAAGTTTGAAGTTTTTTTTGTTTCTTTTTTCTATTTTTAATTCAATTTAATTTGTTTCTATTCTTGCAGTTCTGAATTAAAACCTTTTTTTATTTATATTCTCTTGTGTTATCTTCTTTGTCATCTGATATTTAAATTTAGAATCTAGACACGCTGTGATCATTTGTTGGCTGCAATGTTATCTCTGAAATAAAAAGTGTGTGCTATGCGACTATTTTTATGGCAACCAAAAAAAAAAAACATTTTTTTACGAAAGACTAGATGCGGGAGAATTAAATGACAGACGGCAGAACAATAAAGATTAAAAAAAAAAGTTTGAAAAACATTTTGTTTAACAACTAAATCTTGTATTGTAATCAAATGAAAATGATATTGTGATACTTAAAAAAAAAATAGAAATAAAAATATGCAAACAAAGCCAAGTATTTTAAAGCAAACATTAGGGATATTCACTAGCTAACTGCATTTCAAAGAAACACTGTATGAACGCTGTGCTAAATTATAATTACAAGCCCGGGGAAAACATATAAAATTTGTACCAAAAAAAATTTTTTTTCCAATTATTTTCTATACCTCGTGACATCCCCTAATAATCGTATACGAGGCTTGTTATTATTTTTCTTTCTAGAATTTTAAATTAATTTTATTTCATTGTATTTAAACACCTGTCACATATTGTCATGGCATTTCTTTTTCTTTTAGATTTGACTTTCTTTTTGTTCGTATTTTATTTAAACAAGTGTGACGTGTTAAAATATTTCAAGATTTTTTTTTTTAAAGGAATTTTTAAACAATAACATCAGCCCTGTTTAACATTTAGGTTAATGGCCTGTTATAAAGGTTATATTTTCATTATATTACAACAACAACAACAACAACAAGTAAAAAGGGAAAACAGCTGTGGAATTTTTATAATCCGAATATCTATACAAAGGAAAGCTTTTACAAAATTAAAGGTCACTTTAAAGGCTGCTTTAAAAACCTTAAAGTGGGATTTAATTTTGTATTAAAAATTAAAATGAAAATTAAATTGGCTTAGTTTTACAGCAATTTCATACTTGTACATACCTTTATAACACAGCTTTGCATTACATAACTGGCCATTACAACCCTTCAGTCAGGATTACGACCTAGCTTCTCACACCACTTATGTTGTGTGCGTTAATTTTATACATAAGTGGCGGGACCTACAGTTTAAAGTCGTCTCCGAACGACAGATTTTTGAGAAGCTTTTCATGGCAATTTTTAGTCTCAGAGTCTTTACCAGAAATCTGCTGAGAGGAAGTCGCCGAAGAAATATTTTTCGTTTTGATGTCTGACCTGGGCTACGAACCCGGGCCTTTCGTCTAATAAGCCAACATACTACCTACTAGACCACGGCGACATCCACAGCTTTGCATTGGTTTTCCAAATAAAATTTCTCCAGGTGTTTTCGAAGGCATTTTGCGGATAGAATATGGCGGTCGTATGGCCGATTAATTTTTATAAGCCTCGATCGCCATATTGGATCCGCCATTTTGAATTTTTTTTAAATCTGCATGAAGATCTGTAATCAGCTACCCCAAAAACCCCTTGAGTAATAAATTTCAAGTAAATCTGATTAATTTTTAAGGACCTCCGTAATGTGTTACTTTCTCTCTTGCGCCCCTACTTTAAAGGTGCAGCAATCAATTTAGCTTTGGGCCCATTTTAAAGAACAAAAATTAATTGTCAATTTCTGAAAATAGCGATGGTTCTAGCACGTCAGTGTTTAGCTTTAATATTTTTCAAAAATGGCCAACAAAACGCTATTTTTAGGGGTTTCAACTTCATTTTTCTCGAAAACCTGACGAGATGGAATGTTTAAAAACCGAGATTCGTGTTCAGACATCTTATTTGCACAAAAAAAAAATTTGCAAGGCTGTTTAATTAGTAATTTTACAACCTTTTAGTGAGGACTACAACCTAGCTTCTCACACGACTTATGTTGTGTGTGTAAATTTTAAACATGAGTGGATGAGGGACTTGTAATTTAAAGTCGTTTCCGAATGACAGATTTTTAAGACTCTTTTCATAGCAATTATTTATTTATTTTCACAGTTTTTGTCAAAAAATCTGCTAAGAGGCAGACACCAAATCATTTATTTTTTCATATTTCGTTTTGTTGGAGATTGGATGAGCTCGGGTTTGAACTAAGATCTTATGTCTAATAAGCCAACACACTACCTACCAGACTATAGCGTCTAGTCTATGATGACTTTAGCAGGCCTTTTGGGTTTCAAAAATTTACAAAAACACAAAAAAATATGGAAAATTAAAAAGAAATATTTATTTGAGACGATATATGCTTTCGTGTCATTTAGTTTTTAAAAGATTACTTCCTTACATATTTAATCGGAATAATCTTTTAGTCAGGATTACAACCTAGTTTCTTACACCACACATTTACAGTGGAAATTAAAAATTTTAAGTTTCGTTTCCGTCGTTAGTTGGGAGGAACGCCCTACATATATACATAATTGACCATTACAACCCTTCAGTCAGGATTACGACCTAGCTTCTCACGCCACTTTTGTTGTGTGCGTTAATTTTATACATGAGTGGCAGGACCTACAGTTTAAAGTCGACTCCGAACGACAGATTTTTGAGAAGCTTTTCATGGGAATTTTTACTCTCAGAGTCTTTGCCAGAAATCTGCTGAGAGGAAGTCGCCGAAGAAATATTTTTTCGCTTTGATGTCTGACCTGGGATTGGAACCCGGGCTTTTCATCTAATAAGCCAACATACTACCCACTAGACCACGGCGACTTCAGGAACGCCCTACGCCCTGCCAAATAAACAACTGGTCATCGTAATCGTGCAGGATTGATAAGATGGCTGATTTTCTAACAGTTTGGTTTTAGTGTGTGTCTTCTAATTTTAGCCATGAGTGGCAGAACCTACAGTTTAATTTAGTTGAAATCCAATGTAGGTGAAATATTAATTAATGTCCTTTAACAGTGACAGAATATACGAATTTGTTTTCGTTTAAAATTAAAATTTAATTTTCTTCTTTATCTGTGCTTGAAATTTCATTTCGAAAATGAAAAGAAGTTTTAAGAAGTTTTTTTTTTTTTTTAATTTTATTATCACACCAATTTAAGTAAAAAATATGAATCTTTTCAAAGCTTGGCTTTGCCTGGCACTCTCAACTTTTTTAAGTTGTCTTTAGAACTCCCACAACAATTTTCAACAAGTTTTTCAAAATCATATCTGACCCTTTCATCTATTGTTATTGGAATAATAATAATAAAAATTTTGTTGTTGTTGTTGTTGTTATTGTTCGTTGTGGCGATAGACTATAATTATCATAAACTATTAAAATAAATTGTTTATTATGATTCCGTTTTTCATTTTCATTTATTCTTAATAGATAAACATAAAACGTCGTACAAGAGTTCCTATTGACCAGGGTCATATTTATATACGTAAAGGCTATAAAATAATCAACAACAACAACAATAATAATAATAACAAATAAAATTAAAGACAACTTTCATTAAAACGTTTAATGGTTTTTGTAGGTGAACAAGTCAAATCATACCACTCAACAAAATGCTCTACCATATACCACAAACATTTTCTACACATAGACTGAAGTAACTTTTTTTATTTATTTTTGTTGTTATTGCTTTCCTTTATTATTTGTTTGGCCAAAAGCCAAACCCATTTATTGTTTTTGGCCAGATCTTAGTTTTATTTTTTTATTATTATTTTTGTTTAAAATCTTTACAATCTTTATTTGCACAAGCCTTAATGCAAACATAGGAAAAACAAAAAGCCTTGTCCAGATTTTTATTTGCCATAAGATCTAATAGCATCTATACAGGCAGTCATTGTAGTATTGTAGTTACTTACAGTCATTAAAAGCCATTGCAAAACAAGGCTGTGGCTTTGGCTCGAAGACGGAGACGGGAAGAGAGAGTGAGAGTGAGTGAAAAAAGAATTTTATGTTTGAAGATCATATATTAAAATCAATTCATTATATTGGCGCTATTCAAACAAAATATTAAATTTCATTAAAAAAAAAAACCAAAATAAAATTTAAGTTCAATAAACAATTTAATTTTCAATTTCACTAAAAATTAAATAAATTTTCGTAATTATTTTGTAACTTAGCTAAGACACACAATAGCTAAGACACAATTTGTCTACGGGGACGGAAAAGTATCCGCACATATCTATAGTAAGAGTGATACGTTCCAATAAGTTCCAGCGCTAAACGAAACAGCGTTAATCGGGGCAACTTAATACGTACATATTAAATACAGTTGGAATCTTTATTTTGGACAGACTAACGAAAAAGATACACAGTATACACCGTCGCTATATAGTGCACCGCTTTTGGTTGGTGAATGGCCATTTCATTTGCACCCATATACAATAGGTATCAATACAGTTTGCAATTTAGGGGAATCCCAATACTATACCGTAATTCTGAAACAGCTTTAATCAGAGCATCGTTAAGCGGGGTCTTACTGTACATACAAAATTGGTCAGTCAGAAGTCTTACCATTTATCTAATGTGTATTTATGTATTAGTGATTGGATCTACAGTTTAAAGTCGATTCCAGACCACAGATATTGAGTAACTTTTTCATTGAAATTTTGTATTTACTCTCAGAGGTTTTGCCAGAAGTCTGAAAATTCAAAAAGAAATATTCTTTCATATTTCGTTTTGTTGGGGCTTGGCTGAAGCTAGGCCTCATTTTGAATTAGCCAACAAACTAACTTCTAGAATTAATGAAACTTGATTGAAGTCGTCGTAGTCTAGTAGGTAGCGGGTTGATTTATTAGATTGAAGGCCCGCGTTCAAACCCCAGGTCAGACATCAAAACGAATATATGACAATATTTCTAAGGCGACTTCCTCCCAACAGATTTCTGGCAAAAACTCTGAGAGTAAATAAAATTGCCATGAAAAGATTCTCAAAAAATCGTTCGTTCGGAGTCTACTTTAAACTATAGTTCTCACTACTCGTGTATAAAATTAAAAACACACAATATAAGTGGTATGATAAACTAGGTCCATAATACTGACTGAAGACGTGTAATGACCAATGTATGATTAATGATAATTAGTTTTATTAATTAATATAATTAATGATACTAAAAGAAGAAAAAGAATAGAGGAAAAGAAAGAAAAAAAAAAGATGACAACCTTTAAAGAACGATAAAAAATAGAGTTTGCGAATGTTAACTTTTGAATTTAAGCTTTAAGGCATTAAGGTATGACCAAAACGTCTTCAATGTCTTAACTGTAATGTCTATAAAAGAGGGTTATGCACGTTATCATAGGTTATGATACTCAAAACTGTAAATTGATTTGACTTGATTACTACACGGTAATTACTATTTTTGACTTCTATTCAAATGGAGTAAAGCTTATCTCAAAACTTGGCTACAAGCTGTAACTATAGTAGCCATAAATATGTCCTTGACTTCTGTGTTATATTTCTGGATGGTTTGTGTCTTGACTAAACCTTAGGGAAAATACATATATCAATATACTAGGGATGCCAATCGGGAAATAACGAAATCCTGGGATTTTCGAGATTCTTAAATCCCGAATCCCGGGATTTTTAAGAACTCGTCTCAAGATTTTTCATGATTTTCGGGACTGTGAATTCATATGTATGTTGACCCTTCAAAAGGTCGTGAAAAAAATTCCATCGAAGTATGCAAAAAACAACCCTATAAAACGAATTAATAGGGTAACTGATTTAAATACGCAACTGTCCAAAGAAATGGATTTATTTACATCAGGAGGTGGTAGAGGTGAATATTTACAAGCTGCATACAGCTATCTTGGAGCTATTTTACCAACAAATGTTGATTACGGAATTTTTGGATCCCGAATTACCCCGAAATATCCCGGAAATTCGTAATCGGGATTTACAAAATCCCGAACCCCAGGACTTTTAAAATCGATCCCGTTTGGCATCCCTACAATATATACAATACATATTTTCTATGATTTCCAAATCACTAGTCGTCGTAGTCTAGTAGACTGAATGACCGAGTTCAAACACTAGGCCAGACATCAAAGAGAAAAATATGAAAATATTTCTTCAGCAGATCCCTTTGAGAGTAAAAAATAAAATTGCCTTGAAAAACGTCTCAAAAAACCTGTGGTTCGGAGTTGATTTTAAACTGTAGGTCCCGCTACTCATGTAAAAAATTAACCTACATAACACAAGTGGTGTGAGAAGCAAAGTCGTAATGCTCGATTATGTATGTTATGTTGGCGTGACTTTAATAAGACTAGGCTACTTCCCGGTCTGATCTGTTATTAATTTTATTATGAATTAACTTCAACATCGGGAATGTCTTTGTCTACGACTATTATGGTTGATCTAATTTTGTTTCGTGTAATGTTATGACCCTGATGAGTTGATTATAACTTTCGTAACATGTGTCATGATCTCTCTGAAAAGGAAAGAAACAAACAAAAAAAGAAATGAAAAACGTTATATTTCATAATATTGTATGGTTGTATTGCATTTTAATGTGACGTGCTATAATTTGTCACATTTTCGTTTTGTTTGATTGACAGACGAAAATAGTTTTTAAAAACCTTCGAAAAAAACACACATAAAACTGCACATAAAATTGCAATATGATCCGGTCGCTTAGTAATTGTAAATTGTAAAAATCCCCTTCAAAACTAATTTAAATAGACAAGCCAGCCAGCCAGCCAGTACAGCAAGGGAAGAGAAGGTCATTTAAAATGTTGTTTTAACACTCTTATTTTCTTGTTTTTTTTTTGGCTCATCAAGCCAGGCTTTTTCTTCAACAGCACATCGTTTGATGTGTTAACAGAGTGACAAAAAATTCGAAAAAACGAAGAAAAAATTTCATGTGCCAGAGACATTATGATGGCCATTAAAAATGAGACGGTTTTTCGAAAGAAGCAAGTGTAAATTGGCATGTCTGTCCCACTTTACAAAGTATTTTGTTTTTAACAAAATTTATTTATTTTTTTTATTGTTTTTTTTACGTAAATTTGTAATTTATTTTTAAAAAAAAAACTGAAATTGAAATGAGTGCAACGATAAAATTAAACAAAATGACGGTTTATTTACGCTTAATTGTTTTAAAGGGAATTTTTGTAAAACAATTTTAACTTTTTTCCTTTTTTTTTGTTTTGACTAAGCTTTGTAATTAAATTTCAATTTTTATGACATATTTTTTGTTGTTTTTGTTTTTTCTTTTTTTTAAATTTTTTTTTTTTTTAATTTTTTTAAGATAAGCCTGCCAAGTCTCAACCAAACTTAAACCAAGACAAGGAAAGAAAAATTTAAATTTATGGAATTTCAATTGTTTTTTATCTATGTAAACTTTTCATATTATTTGGGTTAATTTGTTTGGTTTTGTTTAACTCTAATCTAAAAATAATTAATTTACATGCCATACAATTCTAAAAACAAAGCCACAGATAAGAGCCAGTGGGTGGAAAACAAAATTTATTTAAAATTCATTTCACAATTCACAAAAACTTCACGTAAATGAATAATATTATCTGCTTTTGAAATTAAAGAAACCGTATTAAATAAAAAATAAGTTAATGTAAGCCTAAAAGCTTAAACTCAAAAATTAAGATTCGCAAATTCTTTCCTTTCTATGCTCCTGCAAAGGCCCTTTTTATTCCCTATCGTTTCTTTAAGACTGGCACAAAACAGCTTCCCAATCTTCTTAATTCTTCTTTCAAGTTCGTTAATCAAGTTTATCCATCTAAGCTGTGGATTCGCCTACTGTAACTAGGGTTATAGGATGATAACATATTGTTTTGACTGGTTGACTCCATTCTACTTACAGTCTTTTGTGCAGTCTTTTGCATGGCCTCCCCATTTTATAGTCACTTTAAAATTAAATTAGTACAAATTAGGGATGCCAAACGGCAGCGATTTTTAAAAATCCCGGGATTCACAAAATCCTGCGATTTCGAGATTCGGGATTTCCCGATTGACTTCCCTAGTGCAAATCCATTAAAATTTAGTTAAAACTGATGTCGTCGTAGTTTAGAAGCTAGTTTATTGACTTATTAGACGAGAGCCTGTGGTTCAAGCTCCAGCTAGGGCTCCTTGACAAAAATATAGAAAAAAAATAAGAAAAAATATTTCTTCGGCGAAAACTCAGAGAGTAAATAAAATTACCAACAAAAGTTTATTTATCGTTCGAAGTCGTCTTTAAACTAAAGGTCCTGCCACTCATGGATAAAAAAATTAAAACACACAACATGGGTGATGTAAGGAGCTAGGTGGCAATCTTAACTAAAGGGCTTGTAATAACCAATTAAGTAAGAAGGTTTTGATCTGTTGTTTCATTAGGCTCATCTGGGGCATATTAAATGCACTGTGCAGGGTAGCTTTTGGTGTAGCTGTTATTGCAATAGTAAAGTATGTTATGTAATAGCAAAGTACTTAATAAACGATCGAAATTCGCGCTCAGACACTATCTCATGGGAGGGAAAAAACGTTTTTTTGATCCAAACACGAATCGGATGAATGGTTGTCATCAGGTAGTGTTTGCATACGAAAGTCTGTCGTGTAATAGACACGTCACAGTTAGTTTTATAATTTTTTGTTAATCGCCGTAGCTTATTACAAGCATGAGGCCACGATTAAAACCCCAGGTCAGACATCTCGATCAAATCGAAATATGAAAATCTCTCACCAGATTTCTGCCAAAAACTCTGAGAGTAAATAATAAATTTCCATTAAAAGTTTCCCATAAATATGACATTCGGAATCGCCTTTGAATTGTAGGTCCCACCACGAATGTATTAAAATTAACGCAAACAACATAAGTGGTGTGAGAAGCTTGGTCGTAATCCAGTTTGAGAGGTTGTAATAACCAATTATATACGTACATACATATGTATGTTGTTAAGGCGCTTTTATTAAAGATTTCAAGGCATATGAAACTGTAGCTAATTCGTGATTTTATTTGGTATTTTGCTAGTCGGTTGCTCTATTTAATTTCTAGCCAGTAGCCAACAACCCACAATATAAAGCTTTTTTCAATTTTGTTTTTTTTTTTAACTTTTATATTTAAATTCATTTAGTTAAGCCTTTTAAAGTGAAACAATTTCAATGTCAAAGCCAATATTCAGATTGTTTTACTTTCTAATTTTAAAAATAAAAAAAAATTAAAAAAAAACATAAAATAATACGGAAACTTGAAAAATATTTTTGCATACTTTTCTGTACACACACATAATAATTATAAAAAAAGCAAAAGAATTTAGTTTTATTTAAAATTGAAAATCTTAAGCGAAAGTCTATTTAAAAAAAACTATTTCTTGCCTGTTAATCATGGTAAATAAAACGGAAACCTATCAGCCAACATGCATGCACGCATATCGAGCTTTTCTAAAACCTACTGTTCGAAAATAACGAACAAAAAAAAGAGCGACATTTTCTAACTTCCTGCTTAAAGGTAACTACAGCAAAAAAAAAAAAAAACAAGAAAAATTAAGAAGAAAAAAAAAATAAAATAAAATAAAAATCTTAATGAGAACGTTGCCTATAATTATAGTATCGTATCGCATTATAAACATAAAAATTTCTGTGTTAATTACCAAATTATTCTCATAATTCATGAATTAAAAGAGAAAGTTCCCTGGTTTATTCAAAGAAAATTAGGGATTTCCGTTATAAGAACCAAAAATTCAAATCTACAAAGAGAGTGGAAATTAAAAATTCCAGAATAAATTAAAATAGAATGTAAAATACTTAAAAAGTACTTAAATAGGGAATATTTATAAGCAACTTTATCTAAAGCCTTTGGTCCCTGATTTATATATAAAAGTACTCTTCAAATAATATAAAATATTTAAAAAAAATTACGTTGGTACTCTTTATACATTTGAAAAAAGTACTTTCTTCAAGCTTTAATTTCAAAGAAGTACGTTTTTTAAGAGTTAACTTCAAAGAAGTACTTTTTAAAGCTTAAGTTTCTTAAAAATACCTTCTACAGCTCAAACTACAAAAGAGTGTACATAAAGAGATCAAAATGAACGGAGAAAAAGTACCCTACAAAAGTACTTGTTTTAAGAAAGTCTCTGAAAAACTATTTAAAAGAAATTTTGATTTCAAACTGCCAACGCCATACTGTTTGTTTTATCATTCAAAGTAATCTTAAGACATAAGGTCAATAATGAAGAGATTAAAATGAACAAAAAAAGTACCCTACAAAAGTACTTTTTTTTAAGAATGTCCCAGAAAAACTGTTTAAAAAAATTTTTGTGTCAGACTGCCAACGCCACATACTGGTTGTCTTATCGTTCAAAGTAATCTTAAGGTATAAGGTCACTTTGGATAAAATCACAAAAGTACCTTTCATGGCGAAAGAGGAAATTACCAAAATTTTTGGAAACGGCATCTTTACCTAACATAACGACGTTTTCTGTTCAATGGACAGAATCTTTAATTCAAAATATCTAAATAGTAGGTTAGGTTAGTTTAGAGCACCTGTACTTGCTAACTGGGACAAGTACCGTACCGGGAGGTCGAATTGACCTATTGTACAACGTCCTAGCATCTCACACCACTCGTGTTGTATGGGTTACTTTCATACATGAGTGGCGGGACCTACAGTTTAACGTCGACTCCGAATGACAGAATCTGAATCGTAAGTAAAATACTCGGAAACCATGACGAAAGTCACGTATATCTGTCAAAAAAAGTGCTCTAGTCAACTTGGCCTGTATAATACTCTGACAGTCATTTGATTCATACGCGATTAACTCAAGAATAGTATAGGGCTGTCAAGGTAAAATAGCACAACTTGGAACTGCGAATACAGTCACCATCTGCTGGAACCCAATTCAGATGGGAGTTTTTGCCAATGAGCAGACAAATAAACTTTTAAGGAGAGAGCTGATTTTATGCCTCTGATAGTGACAGAAATTTTTTGTAAATTATTCTCATAATTCATGAATTAAAAGAGAAAGTTCCCTGGTTTGTTTAAAGAAAATTATGGATTTCCGTTATAAGAACCAAAAATTCAAATCTAAAGAGAGTGGAAATGATAATTCCAGAATAAATTAAACAAAATATGAAATACTTAAAATATAATTAAATACGACATATTGATAAGCAACTCTATCTGTAGCTTTGGACCCTGATTTATATACAAAAGTCCTCTTCAGATAATATAAAAAATCATAACAAAATTTATGTACTCTCCATAAGTTCGAACTTAAAAATGTACTTTTTTAAAGCTTTAATTTAAAAAAAGTACCTTTTGAAGTTAAAACTACAATGATGTATAAGAAAATAAATCGAAAAAGTACTTTTTTAATAAAGTACCTGAAAAATTAGTTAAAAATATTAATTTTAGTGTAGCATTGCTAACGACATAATATTGACGACAAGAGGCAAATTTAAAGAGACTATTTGTCACAAAAGTACTATCTATGAGAGGGAAAAAATGTTCAAAATGGAAGATTCGGATTCGTAGCCTGACAATACGAGTTTTTTCATTTAATGCCTAGAACCAATACTTTGTAACGTGTTCTAAGTAAACACTCTTATAAGAGAGTGACAAATTTGTTGTATGCGAAAGGGTCGACGACCGATAGTGGAACAAGAGCGGTACTGTTCGGTTCAGTTCAGAAAAAATCACGTAAGTGATTATTTCAAGTGGAAGTTTACAAAATCATAAGAAGTGTTCAATTCAACTTGTACAGCAAATTCCGCCATACAAGCACTCGACTCCTAAGAGATTAGGTTAGGTTAGGTTAGAGGACGTGCACATGTCGGTCCTAAGAGATTAACTCGTAAATAGTTTATAAGACTGTTGGGACAAAAAGAATTAATTTGGGTATACGGTCACCATATGCTGAATTCATTTGGGAACTCATGGCAATGAACAGGCTGGTAAGTTTCCGAGGAGAACAGCTTTTAAGGCTCTAATAGGGCCAATATTTTTCTGTGAATTGAAAAGATATGCTTAAAATGATGGTATATTACGTGAAAAGAGAGATAAAGGGAGACGATGACTCTTCTTAAGCCTATTAGAAGAGATTCAGTCAAGCGTTAGACTATCCAGTCATAGACTGAAAATAATAACCTACACTATAGCCACTAAATAAGAATATTTGTTCAGAGGATAGAATGTAGTTTCTGTGAGAAAGATATTGAACACATATTTGGAACCTACGGGGAATCAAAAAAATTCTTAAGGATTAGAAACGATATTATTGGTGATTCCCTATATCCCTTTCCGTTACTGCCTACGCATATGTGTAGGAAAATTGTTTGGTTATTTTGTAAATTATTATTTAACTTTTTCCTACTGAATTAAATGCCCTCATGTTAGTGATAATCTCTATTTTGTTCTATTTTAAGTTTTTTCGCCGCTTATTTTAGTATTTGTGATTGACAGTGCAATAAAGAGGATCAATTCTGAAATTACTTGGGAAGGAAAGGGGTATAGATTAAGAGCTGTACAATAAATGATATGTTCGCATTACTCTAACAAGCACTTCTTAAAATTTATTTTATTTATTCCTCATTTTTTTCTTATGAAATAAATGCAAAGCATTTTCTATAATAATTAATTGAAAAATTTTAATTAAAATAAATTTTCTTCCTTCTTCTCTTTTCAGGTACTTCTTTCTCCTC
>JABZEU010000198.1:0-12731 GCA_014635995.1 Sarcophaga peregrina
ATAACAGTGCTTAATTACTCTTAAACAAACTTAGGGCCATTATTACAACTTACCGTTAAACTTGGGTTTAGTTAAAGCAACTTGATTGAAAAGGAACTATAAAGTTACCTTTAATTTATTTTCGTTATTATAACTTGCAGATAAAATAATTTAACTTTTTAAAAAAATATGGCAGTGCTGGAGCAATATCGATAACACTGCTCACTTAAACAAGTTTTTTTTAAACTCTTAAATAAACTTCTAAACTTAAATATAACAACTTGTTGTTAAATTGGGGTTTAGTTAAAGCTACCTTTAGCTAAAGGAAACTGTAAAGTTACATTTAATTTATTTTCATTATTACAAATTATAGATGAAATAAAATTAAAATATGGCAGTGCCGGAGCAAAGTCGAAAACAGTGCTTAATTACACAAGTTTTTTTAAACTCTTAAACAAACTTAGGGCCATCATTACGACTTGCCGTTAAAGTTGAGTTTCGTTAAAGATAACTTTAGCTAAAGTGAACTTTAAAGTCATCTTTAACTTCTTTACGTTATTACAATTTAATGGTAATATAAAGTTAACTTTTTCAAAAATGTGGCAGTGCCGGAGCAAAGTTGATAAAACTGTTCAATTAAACATTTTTTTTTAACACAGTGGCAACAACGGACTTCGTTTTTTCGTTGTACATTTCGTTTAAATTTGAAGTTGCCATATCGGAAATAGTATATAATATGGCTAGTTCAAATATAAAGTGACATTTAAATGTTACCGGCAGGATGGTCCTCCCTTTAGGTTAACGCTCACTTCTATCTATCTTATTCGGTACTCATAATAATGAATGACAATTTATCTGCCGTTAAAATCCTCGCTTTAGTTAACTGCAAGTTGGAATAAGGGCCCTTAAAGATATCTTCAATATTAAAATGCCACTGGAAAGAAATCAAATATATCGCAACAATTGTAAAGAGCTAACATTATTGGGTACGATGAACGAGATTTTATTCTAGCGGCAATGGATTGTATTTATTGCCATGCTCGTATCTATTGTAACAAGTTATGTGTTGTCCCTCAGGGGAAGATAATTTTCGTCTTATTACACACAAAGGGCACGAACATCAATAATGTTCATTTAAAAGAGATTAAAAATGCATTCAGTTCCTTGTCAGCTTGAAAAAAGATGGTTCATGTCGCTATTTTCAGGTTTGAATTATACGCTCAAAGAAATATTACAATAGGACTTACTAACATTCAATGAGATTCACATTGAGAAATTTTCTCGATTTTTGAAAGAATATTAGTTAAATACGCAGTCTTTAGGTATTTGGCCTTGTACAGTTTTTCTATAAATTTTATAAAAGATATATTTTTCTATAGTGTAACCTTAAAATATTACTAGCAATTTTCCTCTGGGTTATACAAAGTCGCCGTGGTCTAGTGGGTAGTGTGTTGGCTTATTAGACAAAAGGCACGGATTCGAATCCCAGGTCAGACATCAAAACAAAAAATATTTCTTCTTCGAGTTCCTCTCAGCAGATTTCTGGCAAAGACTCTGAGAGTAAAAATTGCCATGAAAAGCTTCTCAAAAATCTGTCGTTCGGAGTCGACTCCCGCAATACATGTATAAAATTAACTCACACAACATAAGTGGTGTGAGAAGCTATGTCGTAATCCGGACTGAAGGGTTGTAATGGCCAATTATGTATGTTATACAAATGCTTCTCACAACTATAGTCATATTTTTATGATGTTCTCTTTGTGCCGATATCTGCTCCAAATTTTGATGAATGATTCGAGTGTCTTTTCTAAATTTACTTTTCTAAATTAATGAATCTGAGTGAGTAGGCGTATGAATCAAACATATTTCGAATGTCAGGAGTTTGATGTCAACCTGTACTTGTAGATCAATAGTGTACTGAGTACGAATGAATCAGAGTAGTTGAATTTCAATACTGTTCACTCACTTTTACTCAAAACTGCATGAGTACTTATGAGTAGCGAAAAAACGATTCATTGCTGATCTCTGATTACAACCTAGTTTCTTTCTCGACCTATATTCTGTGTGTTTAATTCTATCCATGAATAATAGAACAATAGATTTTTAAGGACCTTTTTATGGGAATTTTAATTACTCTCAGAATTAATTCTTGAAAACTGTTGTCTATAGCAAACATCTTAAGCTATAGTTTGGATTCATGGATTTACAAATCGCCGGCAATGATTCTGAAGTTGATTCTTAGCTGAAAACTATAGAAAACTATGAAAGTCAGGGATATCAAATGGATGTCATTTGCAGAGCATTATATCAAACGCCCATAGAAAGTTTGAATCATTGTTCCTGTTTGACAGGCAGGCACGTGTAAATGAAACCCAATTTTTTTTTTTTGTTAAATTCTGAATTTAATGAAGAATAATTTTTTTATGGTATTTGACACTTTCTTTCCAAATACGAAAAAAAAAAATTTTTAAAACTAAAATGTAAGAACGGGGGATTTATCTCGTCTTGTAATAAGTTTATGATGAGAAAACTTTAAATTTCTTTATAAACTTTAAGGCTAAAGATTCTTCTTCTTGTTTATTGGATTTTAAACTGTCGTTCTATACTTGTTTCCGTTTTAAATTTAGCAGTGCGATGACAATTAAAAGAAATCAAAAGATTTTTTGGTGTTGATTTCACAGCAAGCGGTATGCTTGATTTCAAGCGTTTTATTAGGCGTTGTTTTTAATCTGCGACAGTAAAAAAAACCAGTTTCAGATGTGGTACTAAAAAAATCCCGCTAATAAAAGCGTCTTTAATTATGTTGTTGTTCTTATTTAAGAATTTACATTTTTTCAAATAAAACTTAAAAAAAAGTATGTTAATTAGCATACGGGCTATTATTATTTTGATGGTTTTTTAAGCTGACCTGATTTATTTTAAGTAACCCACCACACCACTCATCGCAGAAATATTTGCCTTCTGAAACACACCTCTTTTGCATTAGTAACGGATATCATCATGTTTACTACATATGATGATTGCGGCATGCATGCATGAAATCATTCATTTTAATGCAAAAATTCATTAGCAATTGTTTTTAATTATTCAAACACTTATAATTTAATGCTAAAACAACAATAACAAGAATAAAATCATAAAATAACATACAAAGTTAATTAAGTTTAACGCTATGTATACCCATCACAAAAATTTCATTAACACCTGAAAATAAAAGTTATTCCTGAACTGTTGTGATTGTGTACGAAGTGATTAAAATAAATAAATTTCTTTCAAATGCAATTATTTAATTTGTATTTTTTATTGAAATGATTTTTCATTTCATTCTTAACTACATGCACATTGTAAAAAAATATAATTTATTTACAGCATTTAATTAATTTTATTCATTGTTGTATTCGATAATAAAATGTGAAATCAGTACGTATAACTTAAGTGGTCATTATAACCATTTAGCCAAGATTACAACCTATATTTGTACAGCCCTCTGGTTGTTGTGCGTTAATTTTATCATAAGTAGCGACACATTACAGTTTAAGTTGACTTTAACTATAAGGGCCATTATTACAAACGTTAAACTTGGCTCTTAGTTGAAGGTACCTTTAGCTATAGGGAACTGTAAAGTTACTATTAAATGATTTTTCGTGATTACAACTTAAAGATAAAATAAAATAAAATATTGCAGTGCCGAGTAAAGTCGATAAAACTGCACAATTAAACACGATTTTTTTAATGCCGAGTGGCCAACAGTGGACTTCGTTTTTTCTTGTATATGCTAATTTTGTTTAAATTGACGTTGCCATATCGAAAATAGTATATGATATGGCAAGTTCAACATAAAGTGACCTTTAAATGCTAAAGATTAGGATGATCTTCCCTTTAGCTTAACGATCACTTTACCATATTGTTAACTTATAATAAAGAAAAAAAAATTATCTGCCGGTAAAAATCCTGCCTTAGTTAACGGGAAGTTTTAAAAATGGCCCTAAATTTAAGAAAGTTTTCATAACAGTTAAATTTGCTTTCAAGTTTTATTTTTTTTCAGAAGACTGTTGATAGAAAAAGTAGCGTATAGATATTAGTCCACGGTTTTAACTGAGTATAGCCGCGATGGCTTACCATACGGTGCTTTAAGCACGAGTGGATACAATGCGTCTACCAGCGCTCTCACTTACAATAATTCAAGCGTATAACATGCAAGAGAATTTCATTGATCACATCACCATACGTGTGGACCAATTCGAAGCCTTGAATTTAGACAAGACTTCCCTCTTGGTTAGAGGTGGGAGACTATCTAAACTCCGCTTTCCACAATGCTTGAGAGTGCAACGCCACACCGAGCCTACGCTCTCCCCGTGATTTAAGTTTAAACCACAGCCAACACGTTGTTCCCACAAGAGGGCCTCACTATTGTCGGGCAGAGACAAATCTCTGGGGCTCCCGACACACGTGGTACCACAATTAAGCTTCCGGTCGAGGTTTGCAGTCCAATATGCTACCAGTTGAACTCCAAATAGTTCGGGACTGGTGGCCGTTTGAACAACAACGTCTCAGCTTTAGAGGAGCACCAAAAACAAAATTAATAAAACAACGACAACTACCAGAGGAAAACAATGTAACGGCAACATAAAACACTGGACAAAGGGATACAAAAAACGGCAAGACTAGGAAGCCAGTGGGGAGTGAAGTGAAGGGGAAAACCTCTACTAACGTCCTGTTCTTCTTCTACTAAAAACTTTATTGGCGAAAACTCCTAATCTCCCAATCGTCCGAACGTTTTCTAAGGCCCTACTAAATACCACTCCCTCCCTCCCGAGTATAGGTAATATCCATACTATCTAAATCTCTAAGGTCAATATAGTCTGAGCATGTTGTCAGTATATGCTTCCAAACAGATAGATATAATATTACTTGTGGGGTATTACGCCGACCAGCCACAGATAATTGACCCTATAACGTCATGGTAAAAGCCATTGGTAAAATACAGTTGGACCCAAACGATAATGTGCTTAAAAATTGGATCGATCGTGTAGGCTAATGCATGGCCACCCGAGGCAGCCATTTGAATGAAATTATTTTCCATTATTAACCGGAAGGATTGTACTTTGAAATAAAAAAAACAATTTGAGAAAATATTCAGTTGGTTTTTTTTAAAGCATTTTCAAAAAAAAAAGTTATTTGGCGGACCCTTTATGAGAGTGGCTTTATGGCTTCTGCGTACAATCAACATAAGACCCCTAAAACATAGTTTTCGAACTTGTTTTTAACATAAATTTTAAACAACTTTCAAAAATGAATATACCCCCATAGGGTCTTACTCCGTCGATTACAATTTTAAACTCAAGCCATTACACAAGCAACTGTTTGACAAACATAAGTTGCAAGTGATAAATTAAATTGTAATAATACAGTGAGAAACGGCATTAATCAAATGAATATGTCTGCATATGCAATTATATTTGTGATTATATGCGTTTATTAATGCTTATGGCAAATAATAAGATAAATAATAAAGTTTTAATTAAATTAACAATTAAATGACGGTAATTAAAGGCTTTGCATTGTGTATTGCCTACCATAAATTGAATTCATGTTCGTTGTTAGTCTTCTTCAACTGAACATCTGCCATAAAATATGTGTACCACCCACTCACTCACTCACTCACTCATAACAAATATTTGCATATTTTTTGTTGTTGTTGTTGTTCTTTTTTGGTAAAACAATTAAAATATTATTTAAATATGGATTTTTTTTTAAAAAGATAAACTCAAGCATTGTTGTTTGTTGTTTTTCCCCCTGTTTTTTTTTCAATACCAAACCGTGTGTGCAATGCAAGCCAAGCCGATCAGAGGCTGTAGTTGTATTGCAATCGGTGTGTATAGTATCGGTGTGTGTTATCAATTATCGATTATTTAGTGGTTATGCGTGAAAAACACTACAAATACACAAAGTTTTTTTTATTGTTTTTGTTTTGTTGTTAAAGTACTATGTACGAGTACTCATGATGCATTTAAGTTGTTTAAAAAATTTTTTTTTTGTTTGCATTTATTTTTATATCAGAGCAAGCAATTTTAATTTATTGTATGTGCATTTATATGACTTCAATTAATACAATGACAACAACAGAAACAACAAAAAATAATAACACATCGAACGGAGATAAAGAATTAACAAATAAAAGTAGAAAAATCGGAAAAGTTGGAACAGTAAATATGAATTTTGCGGATGTTAACATGTTATTTATGTCATAAGGTGTAAAAATTATTAAAATATGTTTCATAGTTTTTCCAACTTTTTCATTTTCATTTGCTTTGTATCATAATGGAAAAACTATACGAAGGTTGTGTGTAAAATAATTGATATTGACACGATTATCGGGGCAAGTTATCGGACAGAAATACCAGGTAGAAAATGAAACATGAGAGACTACACTCTGTAGTTAGAATTGTAGAATTTTGCTTATTACAATCCTTTAGTGAGAATTGCAATCTAGCTTCTTATATCACTTTTGTTTTTAATCTATCCATGAGTGGCCGGATCAACAGTTAAATCGTCAACTTCCAACGACAGATTATTGAGAAACTTTACAATGGCAATTTTATTTTTGTTGCGTGAGAGACTAGGTTGTAATTCTGACTGAAGAATTCTTATGACCAATATATAGGATCTTCCAACAGGGACTTAACACTTGAAAACAGGCATCTTGTTGAAGCTGCACCTGTCAAACTATGGCATGTGGTTTTGTAAGGATGAGCATTTGAGTGTATAATCATCCCAAGTCAAGGTATTATATACTTGGCCACCGAGAATGCAGCCTATTAGATTTTTTGGATTGTTTTCTAAGTAGTACGTGCGTACAAATTACAAACCATAATCTACAAAGTCTAGTCCCTGCTTTCCCTGCCTGAATTGTATGTCAAATTTATATAAAACTAGCAGATTGTACCCGGCGTTGCGCGGGTTATAAAAATCCGGTTTCGAAACCGGGTTGTTAAAAACTGTAATTTTTCAAATTATTCTGAAACCGGTTTATCAAACAACTCAGTTTTTTGAATACTCTAAGTCCTAAATATAAATGCATGCAATTTGCCCGTTTTTTTGTCTCTTTTTCCCTTTCTGGACCCCTTTTGGTCAAACTTTTTAAAACAGAACAACTCCAATAGCTATTTGGGAACCTTAACCAAACTAAATCGTAAAAAATATTTTTAAAACCCATAAAATACAGTGTTTATGCATAAAAGTATTAATTTTCGCCCAAAAAAAGCTCGAACCATATCCCAAATTTCAAGAAAATCGTCCCAGGCGTTCAGGCGTGATTGGCTAGCAAACAAACAAAAACAGACTTACAGAAAGATTTATAATATATATTAGGATTAGGATAACCTGCACTCCATTTTCCCGTTATCAGCCCCTTTCCTCCTTTTTGGACCCCCTTTTGGTTCTACTTTAGAAACGGAATACCTCCAAAAGCTATTTTGGAAACTTAACCAAGCTAATTGTAAACAATTACCTATTACCATTTTTCCTCTTTTGTCCCATTTTTTCTCCCCTTTTGGTCAAAATTTTAAAAAGATTTATAGCCTATAACCTCCACGGACAAAAGCCCTATCTATATCCCAAATTTCAAGAAGATCGGTTCAAGCGTTCAGGCGTGATTGGCTAACAAACAAACAAAAAAAAAAAACAGACTTACAGACAGATTTATAATATATATATTAGGATTAGACACTTCGAATAGCCCACATCCAGGAAAGCCGTAGGGTCCGAGAGAATTATATTATTTTTTTTGTTATTTGTTCGAGATGTCTGAGCTGGGGTTTGATGCATGAACTGGCATTCAAAGGCCAACACATTACCTACTAGACTATGGCAACTTCACTCCTTGTTGGACTTGTTTATGTAAATTTCTTATGCAGTCCCTTGCTAAAGTTAGGATTCCCGGGGAAGGGAGGTGCCTGTTAAATGTTTAAATTGACACTTCTTTTAAGTTTCGAAACAATTCGGTTCTTTGTTTTGTAGTCAAATAAAACTAAATTAAAATACTGTACCACCTATACCACAAGCTCGCTTTACTATCCACTTTTCAATTCTCTTTGCTAATTTCCATAATTCGTGTTTTATTGCTTCTTATGCCTTTACCTGATGCTTTGTAAGTATCACGTTCAAATATAAAGTCAGCTTCAGAAGAAAGGAAAAGAAATTAATGAATGAATGAATCAAAGGGAAAATATGGTCTGCCATTCAAATGCTGTAATGTAAAGGGGAGGCTTAGAGGTCGCCGTGTTATAGTAGGTAGTGTGTTGGCTTATTAGA
This sequence comes from Sarcophaga peregrina, assembly GCA_014635995.1. Taxonomy (NCBI): domain Eukaryota; kingdom Metazoa; phylum Arthropoda; class Insecta; order Diptera; family Sarcophagidae; genus Sarcophaga; species Sarcophaga peregrina. The sequence goes on from JABZEU010000198.1 coordinate 8,293, forward strand.
CGAAAGACCCGAGTTCGAATCCCAGGTCAGACATCAAAACGAAAATTTGAAAATAATTTTTCGATGACTTCCTCTCAGCAGATTTCTGGCAAAAACTCTGAGAGTAAAAAAATTGCCATGGAATGCTTCTCAAAAAATGTGTCGTTCGGAGTCGACTTTAAACTGTAGGTCCCGCCACTCATGTATAAAATTAACGCACACAACATGAGTGGTGTGAGAAGCTAAAACGTAGTACAATGGGTCAATTCGACCACCGAGTACTGTACTTGTCAGAATTGACAAGTACACGTCCTCTAACCTAACCTAACCTAACCTTCGCGGACCATATACCACTCGTCTTAGTCTTCCATTCCATTTGTCAGTGTTGTATGATTCACTTTGTCACATCATCTAATTTACTGTCTCTCCGTGCTCGTTTTTAGCCTTCCACATTCTCTTCCGCTCGCTTGCCTATAGATCAATAGGTATTACACCACTAATTACCACAGTCCATAACTGGAGGGTCCTAAAGTTTAAAGTCGACTTTGATAGACAAATTTTTGGAAAACTTTTGTTCAGAAATCTACTGAAAGGAAATCGCCGAAGAAATACTTACTTTTTGTATTTTGTTTTGATGTCTGGCCTGCGGCCCGAATCCTGGCTTTATGTCTAATAAGCCAACACACTACCTACTAGACTACGGTGACTTCATAAGTTGCGGCAACTACAGCTTAAAGTTGACTCCGAAAGGATAGATTTTTCGTTTAAAAATATTTTTTCATATTTCATTTTGCTCGAGATATCTGACCTGGAGTATGGAGCATGGCCTCAGGTTTAATAAGCCAACGTACTATAAACTAGACTACAGCGCTTCCAGCTTCAAGATTTTTCGATTTTGTTTGAATACACGAAATTCCAAGTGCCCAAGTGCTGGACGTTAACCGAGAAGATGTTCTGTGATTTCCGAAAAGGTTCTAAATATTTCCCAGTCTCAAAGCAAATATATTCAGCGGTCAATCTCCAGTTATAGCTGCCGTAACGATCGTAATGTAGACTTTGTTTAGGTTAATTTAGGTTAGAGGACGTGCACCTGTCGATCAAGACAAGCACAGTACCCGGAGGTCGAAATTGACTTTGTTTATGTTTGACATAAATTTTGTTCTGCATATGATTTCTACGTGTTTATGGCTTCATTATTCAATATTTTTTAAGAAGGGTAAAGAATATGTATGAAATACACCACCGCCACGTGTATGAATTCTTTTAAATCTTTCCTTGTATGCCTTTATTGTTACCTTCAATATCCCCATGTTCATATGATGGTTAAGTGTGGGATGTAACCGTCTCTCCTCCAAAGATTCCTGACGTTATTGAACAAACTTAGAACAGGTGTAGACCCTCCCTAAAGATGTAATGTCTACTTTACTGTCAGTAAAATTACGTATACATCCAATCGATGTATTTTTCTAGACTAGCCCTATACCCTTTGCAATTACTAGACAGATCATTGTAACGCAGATCTTTAAAACAAAAAAAAAAATCTTTAAAACACGATTACTATCTTCAAATGCACCGCATGTTCACACAAGACTGACTGAACTTCACTAAAACATTCGCCTGCTTTGCCTTGCCTTTTATATTGTAAGGTAAAAAGTAAGATGAATGTTCTTAAAAGCGAATGTCCATGTCTTCGCCTTATCGAAATCTCTATAAATGTAAACAACATTGTTTACATTCATTTTTGTTGCTTGTGTTTACATTTATTCTTGTAGTGTTGTAGTGTTGTTTATAGGTTTTTTGTTTACTTGTTTACAATTTTTTTATGCTGTTGTTTGTTGTTATATCAAGCAGTACTTGTTTACTGCATTGTTTTGTTTTTGTAGAGTTTTTTTATGCTGGTGTTTGTTGTTATTTTAAGGAGTGCGATAATTTGTAAACAGGCTTTTTTACTGCATTGTTTTAATTTTTGTAATTTTCGTTTATCATTTTAAAGTTAAACGAAGTAAAAGCAAAAAACCAGTTGCGAAATTTTTATATTTTCGTAAACATATTGCAGATTTGATTGATTTCGTTAAAAATCTATTAAATTTTATTACAAGCTTTTAAATAAGCTTAAGCTTAATTTAAGTAGTTGGTATAAATCACTCTTTATTTCCATCTTGTTCTAGAGCTAGGCTTAATATTTTTTTGCCATCCTTCCTACGGCCATTGTTATTAAATAAAAGAACAATACAATGCCGTGTAAATATTATTATTATTGGCCTATAAATTTTACTTCCGTTTTAAAGGAGATCCATTACAGTTTAAATAAATATTTTTCAGTAAATAAAAATCGTTTCATAAGCAAACTTCATAATCAAATAAAAAAAAAGTGAGAAAGAGAAAATAAAACGGATTGCCTGCCTACAAACCAAAACAAATAATACAAGGCGCAGATAAATCATATCCTAACGCAAAAGGAGTGCTGATAGTAAATTTTTTCAAGAGAGAAAAAATTTCAAGTTTTTAAATGCTTTATGCGAAATAAGGAAAAAATTGCTTCAAAAAATTTAACTCTCGACGAAGGCAATGAAAGGCAGCCTGCTAGCACAAGTATTTTGAAAAGTTTTTCCAAACAGTTGAACTTCTAAATGCCGTATTCGCCGCCAGTCAATGCAAATAATGGTTCTTTTCTCTCTCTCTTTCGCTCTCTGCTTTATTTGTTTCTTTCTTCCACTTTGTTCGTTTGTTGTGTTGTTTACCAGCTACTGCCACTTTTCAATTACCAACGAATGTTCAATGAAAAGTTATTTACAACGTTTATGATGATACATGTTGTTAGCAATGTTGTATTGGCTGCAGCCGTTTAGTTTTTTGGCAGTCCACCATGAGTGAAGAGGCCAAGAAAAGTACTCTTTCTATCTTCTTCTCACTGTGACAATGTCGAATGTCAAGCATGTGCCACAGCAGTTGGTAAAGTATTGAGTGTGCTTCATAAATTGTTTGTAAATTTTTACGTTTCTACTCGTATTACCTTTTTTCCCCATTCTCTCTACCTCACTTCCTCTCTCATTGCTACTTCAATATGAATATTTTTCAACGCCACTGTATTTGTGTTCTATTCGTATTTCTTGTACAATTCCGTCCGTTGTTGTTTGTCTGTTTATTTTCGCCGCAGTCTGATAGTTTATTTGGAAACGTGCCATATTTGACAAGGAACTTCCGCTTTTCTTTTGTTATTCTATGTTATGTACCCAGCCAAAGGATACTCTCGTATAAATAATAGTAAAAATAGAACGCAATGACGTTAGAGAAAGATAGATAGAAAGAAAGAAAGTATGAAAGGAGGAAAAAGGTATTACAGTAGAAAAATAAATTTATTTAAAAAGGGTAATAACTTGTGTCCTTTTTTGGCGTAAAGGTAAAAATAAATATTTAATGATGTTACAATTTCATAATGCTATAAAAAGAAATTCCATTTAAAGTTACACGGTCTTGAATTGCGAAAGAAAAATTTGCTTTAAAGCCCATCATCATATATATTATTTTTAAAGCACTTTTTTTTGTCGGTTGCAAATATCTCCCATACCACCGCATTAAATTTAATGAATGATATCTCATTTCAAAGCTTATATCTAACACTACTTGCAAAAAATAATTAGAAATTGAAAAATTAATATTTTCATTAATAAAAATTATATTTTATATAGAACTGCATGATAATACTAATAATTGCGTTAGTGTCATGTTTTATTACGCCTCTGCTTACAACTAATTCATACAACAGAGATTTGCAAATAGTATTCAAAAAGATGAGTAGAATCATCATATATATTATTTCTACAGCAGTTTTTTTTGTCGGTTGCAAATATCTCCCATACCACCGCATCAAATTTAATGAATGATATCTCATTTTAAAGCTTATATCTAACACTAATGGCGAAAAATAATTAGAAATTGAAAAATTAATATTAATATTTGCCGGATCAGCTAGTAATAAGTAATAAATTAAAATGTTGAAGAAAAACATATTTCTTGACAATTATTAGTTAAAATTTTATAAATTCCCTAAAAGAGCTGTATTTACTGCTTAAATACTTGACAATAGATTAAAGGATTTTGAAAGCAAATAAATATTCTTTATAAAATAGTTTAAATAGTTTTCTTATAGAAGTGTATGTAGGTATGTATGTATGTGCTGGCCATGTAGTACGAGTATATTCATCTAAAAAATATTTAAAAAATAAGGCACGTATTGTTTCAAAATACCAAAAAAAAAAAACAAAAATTAAGTTTATTTTAAAATTCAATTCAAATTTGGCAAACAAATGAAAAATTGCTTAGATTGTTTTGTTGCTTAAGGATGTGTGTGTGTGTTAAGTTGTGTATGTATAAGAAATTTTCCACATGTGCTAATGTATACATAAGTTTACTTGAGTTTTAGGCATTTTAGATCCTTTTTTTTTCTTTTCGGAATTTAA
>JABZEU010000199.1:0-12614 GCA_014635995.1 Sarcophaga peregrina
AACACACACAACGTAAATGATATGAGAAAGTAGGTCGTAATCTTGATTAAAGGTCGTAAAAAGTGATTACGTATATGTTATGGGCTAATGAAGGTTTTTCCAATGAATATTTGTTGTTAAATTGTTTCTTCCAATACAAATCATTTCGCTACCTTGCTTTTCATAAGTCTCAAGGATTTCTTTGGTTTCTATTTACAATATATAGAGTGTTATCCATTTAATCGTTTCAATATCGTCAGTCTGACAGCAAGATCTACTTCATCTGATCTTACTTACTTACTTAATTGGCCAATAACAACCCAATTAACGGATTTCGGCCTGCTTTAACACATCCTTCCAAGCGCCTCTGCTTCTTGCCCACATCAATCAATGACAGGGCTTCCACGATTGGACCCTTCCAATGGATAGAAGGTCGTCCTCTTCGTCGACTTCCGCAGATCCCCTTATCAAATACCCATCTCCCCTTGGCATCCTCCTACATTCGAACGATATGGTCGAGCCAGCTTAGCCGCTGAATATTAATACGCTGTACAACACCTATGTCGTTGAGAAGCCTATACAGCTCACTTTTGAATTGGATGCGGAAATCATCGCCAACTCGCAATGGACCGCAGATCTTACGTAGGACTTTTCGCTCAAATACTATCAAGACTGCTGCATCAGTGCTTAATGGGGTCCATGCTTCTGTGCCATAAAGAAGCATGGGTGGGATGAGCGTTTTGAAGAGTATTAGTATTAGTCGGCCATTAACAACACTATTAATGGATTTCGGGCTGCCTTAACACATACTTCCAGCCATTTCTGCTTCTTGTACGCCTAAACCAGTTGGTCACACCAATCGATATCAGGGTTTGCTCGATTTGGTCTTTCCAAGCCTACTCTGGACTCTGACTAAACTCAGTCTATGAATCAACACCCTCTGATGGAAGCTTGCTTCGATTGTCTTACCAGCCTAGACACTCTGATCATACCTCTTAAATCGACCTACCTTTGTCCGACATTGTCCCTATATCGAACGACACACTTACATATTAGACATTACAACCCTTCAATCAGGATTACGACCTAGCTTTTCACACCACTTATGTTGTGTGCGTTAATTTTATACATGAGTTGTGGGACCTATAGTTTAAAGTCAACTCCGAATGACAGATTTATGAGAAGCTTTTCATGGCACTTTTATTTACTCTTAGAGTTTTTGTCAGAAATCTAGTGAGAGGAAGTCGCCGAAGAAATATTTTCATATTTCCGTTTTGATGTCTGACCTGTGGTTTGAACCCTGGCCTTACGTCTAATGAGCCGATACACTACCTACTAGACTACGGCGACTACAAAAACGAACGACATGGTCGAGCCAAAACAATCGCTGAACGTTAATAAGCTGCACAATGTCCATGTCATTTATGAGCTCTTACAGCTCTCTGTTAGATCGAATGCGGAAATCATCGCCAACTCATATTGGACCGTGGGACTTTTCTGTCGAATACGCTCAAGGCTACTTCATCAGAGCTTGATAGTGTATATGCCTGTACGCCATAAAGAAGGATGAAAGGGAGGATGAAAGTCTTGTAGAGTACAGGTCTCTTTCAAAAGACAAAACAATTCAATGCAACCTGCTTTAAAAAATTTAGAAGCTCTTTAAATAATTTGAATATAAATTTCAATTTTACCTGTTTTACAAAAAAATTTTCTTCTTCTTTTTAACAACAATAAAAACAATTCAATTCCAATTCCTTTTCATTGCTTTTTAAAGAATCAAATAAATTTGCATTTAAATGTGACCACATCTGTTAAGATTTCTATTGACAGAATCACTCGCATAGTTTGAGGTGAATAACAACACAGTGTTCACAGCAAAAAGAAGAAAGCAACACAGCGCACACAACCTTCTTTTCAACTCAACACATAAACAAACAAACGTATCAACAATAAAAATTAACACATGCCGTATACTTACTTACCTCTTCGAAATGTATACACAAACAACAATAATAACAATAAAAACAAAATACAACAACAATAACAACAAGAAGAAGAACATTGAAATTAAAATACAATAGAGATGATACACAGTAAAATAAAGACTATAAGAGACTTACCACACACAGAGAGTGTAGGTAAGTAAGTAAGTGTGTGTGGGAGAGAGTGTAAGTGAGTGAGAATAGATGCCAATTTAATCTAGAGAACAACCACATGGGACACTTAAAAGCTCTATGAAAACTAAAATACGAAATGATGGACTTGTGGGACTGTTTTCTCATTATTGTTGTTGTTTTTATTATACGAGTAAATAAAATACAAAAAGGTTGCAAATACGAGTACACACACTCAAGCAAGCACATTTATGTGAACTAGATAGAGTGTGTGTTTGTATTTGTGTTTGTTTATTACAATTGTTGTTAAAACAACAGCAGGTAACTTCTGTTCAAAACAATAGAGACGGAAATTAAAAGTGAGTGAGGGTGTTATATTAAGGCAGAGAGAGAGAGGGGGAGAGAGACAACTTTTCAATTGTGGTTAAAGTGTAAAGTTGAATTGAGTTCCAAATTTATTTTAGTTTTTAATTTAATTCCTCTTCCAACTACGTATACTATTTTGCTCTTTCTCTCTCTCTCTCTCTCTCTCTATGGCTACCCAAAAACCTAGTGGATTTACACAGAATGTGGGTGTATGTGCAGACCCAAAAGAAAACTCCTCATAAAGTGTGACAAATTAAATTAATGCTACGTATGCGTCTGTATATGTGAGAGTGTGTATTTATTTCGTAAATTGTTTAGAGAGTCCAAAAATGAAGGCACAAATTAATGTTGAGACTTAAAGTTATAAGCAGTGTGTGTGTCTGTATGTTGTTTAGCCCAGCATAATTGTTTAATACCCTTAAGAGTCTTTTGTTTAACAGGAAAAAATTTGAAAAAAAGGAAAAAAAGAATATGCAAAGGACCTTAATTAAGGACACTTTTAAAGAGTTAAATTATAAAGAGAAAACTTTTGTAATTTAAAAAACTTGGCAAACACACATGCAATTATTGTTGAAAGTTGTCAATTTGAAAGTGATGCTCTTCAGTGTAGTGAAAATAAAATGCTATTATTTCTAAACATCAATAGGTGGCAACCCTCTTATTCCAGAATCTACTTTCTAAGGCCTGTTTATCTAGAACTGTTTAATAAAATTATAATCACTATTGGCTTCAAATTTAAAGTTAAATAAAAAATAAATTACGCAGTGATTTCAAAGAAAAATTTATTTGAAAGCAATGCTAAGATCTTGCCATTTATGTTCGAATTGTAATGTCTTTCATATGGCGCTCTTTGGACTGGCTACAACTGGTCCTTTTTAAGAAATATTTTCGTGATAATTTAACGAATATTCCGACGTTAAAGACTTGTCTGCATAGCCACGCTGTTTGAAGTGACCTACAAAAAAGTTATGGCCTAAAAACCGACCTTAGTGGTCAATTGACATCACAAAGGAGTAAAACTTATGAAACATTTTGAGGTATTGAAACTATTAAAGAAATCGGTGTGGTATTACATACATACATACATAATTGGTCATTACAACCCTTCAGTCAGGATTTCGACCTGGCTTCTCACACCACTTATGTTGTGTGCGTTAATTTTAAACATGAGTGACGGGACTTACAATTTAAAATCAACTCTGAACGACAAATTTTTCAAAACAGGGACCTTAAGTCTAATAAGCCAATACACTACCTACTACACTACGACAACTTCATTGCAAATGGAACAACGTAAACAATTCAAAAAATTACTGCCAAAGCATACCTCCAAATCATAATGTGTTCCAAACAGCATTTTTTATGGACACACAGTTAAGTTTTCCGAATGTATTGCTATTTCCGTAATCACTTCCAAGTTCTCTAAGTCCCCTATTATAGATTAGGTCGCTGACGGGTATCTGGAACAGATCCCAGCCGGACTATTGCAGGGTATGTTGCGATGAGGAGTTTGAGACTATCGAACATCTCCTCTGTAACTGCTCAGCCCTTGGTAGGTTGAGGTTAAGGACCCTTGTTAGCGCCTTCTTTGAGAACTTGAGTTCGAGAGAGTTGGGTGTCGAAAGCCGACATCAAGGCTCTCCACAGATTCATTAGCAGCTTGGGCTGGTTGAGAGGTGCTAGGGCTTCATAAGTGTAGTCGCATTCTCAACCTCTCTTTTGTTTTGTGTCTGTTTCTTTACATGTAATTCCTCCGTTTCTTTTTCTCCCTCTCCTTACCTACGTTCCTATATCCTCTATTTCCTTCCTCCCCTATGGACAATGTACAATGGGTCAATTTCGAACTCCGGGTACTGTGCTTGTCTTGACCGACAGGTGCACGTCCTCTAACCTAACCTAACCTAACCTAAGTCCCCTATGACCCAATTTTACTTGTTGATGTTACCATCGAGTGAGAAATAATCTTCATCGGTGAAGAAAAATTTTATTCGAAAAATCATCACACAAAGCCCATTGTCCTACAATCCGAGCAGAGTATTAAAGTCGGTGTGGATGGTTTGTTGGCTTTAATTATTGCATGATTTCAGCTTTAGAAGTAAATTTAATTGGACATACAGAATCGTAGAGGTCGCCGTGGTCTAGTGGGTAGTGTGTTGGCTTATTAGACGAAAGACACGAGTTCGAATCCCAGGTCAAACATCAAAACGAAAATTTGAAAATAATTTTTCGGTGACTTCCTTTCAGCAGATTACTGGCAAAAACTCTGAGAGTAAAAGAATTGCCATGGAATGCTTCTCAAAAAATGTGTCGTTCGGAGTCGACTTTAAACTGTAGGTCCTGCCACTCATGTATAAAATTAACGCACACAACATAAGTGGTGTGAGAAGCTAGGACATAGTACAATGGGTCAATTCGACCGCCAAATACTGTACTTGTCAGAATTGACAAGTACACGTCCTCTAACCTACAGAATCGTAAGTGAGGTCCAATTGCTGAGAGTATCTAGTAACGCCTCACTGTTCGCCTCACTTTCTCGAACTGAAGTGGTATTTTCAATGCAGTGCACAGATTGCTATGATTTACAAGCATGACTTGTAACAGTTCCTATTTCTTCAAATTCAAAATTCCTAGTATAGTGCTGGTCCATTACAATGAAAAAGAATAGTTAAAAAATAATCACATTTGGCTCACCACTTTTGCCGTTAATTTCCGCTAACTTTTTCGTAATTCTCAGTTGTTAAATGTGGACAACATTCGTAGAAGTCAATTGTTTTACTCTATAAATGAGACTTCAGCTGATGTAAACTAATTTTCTTCAAGACTTTCATCCTCCCTGTGCTTCTTTAACCCTTTGACGGACACTAAAATTTTAGGACGCCTTCCCGTGGGACACTTGCTGTATCCGCGTTATTTGGAAAGGAAACAATTTATGACGTGTATACACGTCATGTCCCCCCAGAAACCCTTGTTATGACGTCTATAGACGTCAGTGTCCGTCAAAGGGTTAAGGCGCAGAGGCATGGACCCTATTAAGCACTAATGCAGCGGCCTTGAGAGCATCCGGGAGAGCAGTTCTACATGAGACCTTCGGTCCACTGCGAGTTGGGAATGATTTCCACATGCAATCCAACAGTAAACAGTATAAGCTCCTAAACAACGCTGTTATGCAGCGTATTACCATCAAGCGGCTGCGCTGGCTGGGCCATGTCGTTCGAATGAGGGAGAAAGCTCCGGCGAGATGGGTATTTAATAACCTTAATTGCGTTGAAAGGACCAAATCGAAGAAGCCCTGTCATAGATTAGTGTAAGGCACGGAAGAAGCAGAGGCACCGAGAAGGATATGTTCAGGCAGATCGAAATCCGTTAATCAGCTTGTACTTCGCCAATTAAGTAAGGAAGTACTGTACGAAAAAGTGGTCGAAAACTACCTCCAAGGGATCGATTGCTGCAACTTATCCAAATAGAGACTCCTTGGAAAAATGTTTCCAGGTTCCAAGCGTTATTAACGTATAAAAACCCCATGGAAAACGTTACCTTTAAAACCGTTAAGTATTGTTAGCCCTTTAACCTATAACACCCAGTTAAAGAATCTCAAAGTACAAAAAAAAAAAATACAAAAAACTGTGCTCCAAATACCTTTAAAGCTTAAAGTTATAAAACTAATATGAATTATAAAAACAACAACAATAACAATAACAAGATATTTTTAATAAGTTCAAGTAAAAGTAACAAAAACCACACACATGCACTTTCATACATACACAGCCATTAAAGCGTTTTGACCACTTAAACAAGATATTGTTGACATTGTTAGCAATGTCAAGTGGTGGTTCAAAACCCATATTGACCACAATGGCAGCACACATACTCGTAAACATACACACATACATACACATAATGTCAGTAACACATGTATAAACAACTTTGCATGTGTATGTACATGAGTCTATGTATGTGTAAGTGAATGTATGGCATGAAGACATATTTAAACAACTTAAAATGACTTGACTTGACTTGAGTTGAGTGGACAACGACGAATGACAACAAAAAAATTTTTTTGTTGAAAAAAAAAACGTGAAGAAAACCGCACAATATAAACGCCAGACTGACGCATTGTTATAATTTCTCCACAAACATAAAAAGTATTGTGGAAAATCTTAAAGATAAATAAGAAACGAACTTAAAAATCAGCCATAAGAGTCCAGAGAGCGAGCCAGAGAGTGAACAAATAAAACCTTTCCCCAATAAAATTATTTGAAAAAAAAACCTAAAGTAACCTGCCATACCATCCGGTGTTTAAATGACCTTTTGAAAGTGTTTTCTATGCTGCTTCTACTTCTACTACTAATGCTACTGCTGTTGCTGTTGCTATTGCTGCAAACATCCTAAGACACGCACTTCAAATTGAAGTCACCGCCGGCTATGACCCAAAGGAATCAACACAAACCCTAGCAAACGAAAACAGACCATAAAGCAACCAAGCGCAACTGATGATGGAAAACCATTTTATTTGATGGAGACACCGAGAGAGAAAGATAGAATAGAATAACAACAGCAAAAATATAAGTGGCCAAAGACCATAAGGCAACAACAACAACATGGACAGCAACAATAACAGCACAGAGCCCCCTCCCCAAAGTAAATAATTTTTATGCGAAACGAAAGTGACTGCAAAAGGAAAGCACCACAATGCCAGAAGAAAAATTATTTTTGTGGAACTCATATTGTTTAAGACGACTTGGGGTCGTCTGTGCAAACAAACTGGACAATTTAAAAATTGTTGCAACGAGGCTGGTTCAGAAATTTCAAGAAACAAAAATTCTTTAAAGCAAGTGGACAGGCTAAAACCGTTTTCAAATACAGCCGTCAATTTTCAAAAAAATAACTCGATAAGTATTGAAATATAGCGATATCGATAAGTATTGAAACATAGCGATATCGATAAGTATTGGAACATATCGATATCGATAAGTATTGGAACATATCAATATCGATAAGTATTGGAACATATCGATATCGATAAGTATTGGAACATATCAATATCGATAAGTATTGGAACATATCGATATCGATAAGTATTGGAACATATCAATATCGATAAGTATTGGAACATATCGATATCGATAAGTATTGGAACATATCGATATCGATAAGTACTGGAACATATCGATATCGATAAGTATTGGAACATATCGATAAGTATTGGAACATATCGATAAGTATTGCAACATATCGATAAGTATTGAAACATATCGGTAAGTATTACAACATATCGATATCGATAATTATTGGAACATATCGATATCGATAATTATTGGAACATATCGATATCGATAAGTATTGGAACATATCGATATCGATAAGTATTGGAACATATCGATATCGATAAGTATTGGAACATATCGATATCGATAACTATAGGAACATATCGTTATCGATAAGTATTGCAATATATCGATATCGGTACGTGTTGCAACATATCGATATCGATATGTATTGCAATATATCGATATCGGTACGTGTTGCAACATATCGATATCGATAAGTAGTGCAACATATCGATATCGATAAGTAGTGCAACATATCGATATCGATAAGTATTGCAACATATCGATATCGATACGTATTGCAATATATCAATATCGATAAGTATTGCAACATATCGATATCGATACGTATTGCAATATATCTATAAGTATTACAACATATCGATATCGATAAGTATTGAAGATATCGATATCGATATCGATAAGTATTGCAAGATATCGATATCGATAAGTATTGGAACATATCGATATCGATAAGTATTGCAACATATCGACATATCGATAAGAATTGCAACATATCGATAAGTATTGCAACATATCGATATCGATAAGTATTGCAACATATAGATATCGATAAGTATTACAACATATCGATATCGATAAGTATTGCAACACATCGATAAGTATTGCAACATATCGATAACTATTGCATCATATCGATATCAATAAATATTGCAAAATATCGATATCGGTAAGTATTGCAACATATTGATATCGATAAGTATTGCAACATATCGATAAGTATTGCAACATATCGATATCGATAAGTATTGCAACATATCGATATCGATAAGTATTGCAACATATCGATATGTTGCAATATGTTGCAATATTCTGTCAATTCCGTTAATTTTCTTAAAAATGCCTCATGCTCACTTACTGGTAACTATAAATGACTGAAGACAGTCGGTGCGGTGATAAACATGATGTCGGATCCTACGGCTAATGGCAGAGCAATCTGTAGAACAACATCAGATGTTTGAGCTTTAAAACCATCGAACAACAAAAACCTATGTTTACTACGTAAATGAACCAAGCCTCGTATAAGCTCACATTATCGTTATTAATCTCATTGTTACTACTGCTGCTGTTTCTTTCTTCTGTTCTTCTTCTTTTAGTATTTGACCAGACCGGACATAACCAAATAAAAAATGTTCATCGTCTCTCTTAAAGTAAATGCAGGGATTTCCATCATCATCTTCATCACGATTATCAACAACACATACACCGTTTGCCAATTCCATTGTCATTTTTCTCATCATTATCATCATCATCATAATCAAACATCAACCTCATCATAGCCCCGGTATCACAGAAACTAAAAAATTTACTTGGAATTTCAAAAGATGATGATCAGGAAGGCCATTAGAAATCTGTATGCGTGTGGTTTTTGTTCTTTTTTTCTTTTTTTCGTCTCATTTTTTTCATTTTAAGAAGAAAAGTAAACATAAATATGAAAAGCAAAAGAAAAAAGTGTAAGAAAATGTTTCGAAATGTTTTATTTGGAATCCTTGTCTACGTGTCCACATGAACCGAACATGCATGGGTGGCGGTAGAACTCTTTATCAGGCGTATTCTTTTCATATGTACAAATACAGTGAAGGATTATTTTATAAATGAAGCACACACATATACATACATACATACATATGTACTTAGGTATACACATACGCAGATAAAATTGAAATTAAAAATTTGTGGTAACTTAATACATATAGAGAGACAGCTGAGGTGTCTGTTTAAAAATGTTGCCCAATTTAAAGTGTTTCTCTTAGTGTTACCCACATGTTTAACAATTACAAAGACTTTTCGAACACCTGGTTACACATATCTTTTTATTATTGCCATAGAGAAGTGACTTAGTACTGGGGCCATACCATTTCTATATGGAATCCTTTTTGGGTCTCTTCTAAGGCTATTGCACTGAAAAATTTCAAGGCGCTACTTGGTGTAAATAATGACAACCACATACCCACAACCTGATATGCACTCAAATGTTTCATCTTGGGATGCATTAATGCCCCACAGGTTCTAGGAATGTGTTCCGATGATTCATTCTCATCGCCCCAGAACCTACATATTAGACAGGTGACAACCACTATTCTGTATTAGTGTACATTGAGTCTACAATGTCCTGCAAAAAGACCGGCACTAACCTCAGATTATTCTTTAGAAGACAAGACACTCGTCCTACCCGTGCTTCTTTATGGTGCAAAGGCATGGATCCTATTAAAAACTGATGTAGCAGTCTTGAGAGTATTCAAGAGAAAAGTCATACGATGATTTCCGCAACCGATCCAATAGTGAGCTGTACAGCGTAATAATATCCATCGGCTGCGCTAGCTCGACCATGTCGTTCGAATGGAGAAGGATGCTCCGGCGAGGCAGGTATTTGATGCGGGGATCTGCGGAAGTCGACGAAGAGGACGACCTTGTAGCCCTGTCATCGAATATTGTGACCAATTGGCGTTGACGCGCAAGAAGCACAGACGCCTGGAAGGATGTGTTGCGGCAGGCCGAAATCCGTTAATCGGGTTGTTAATGGCTAATTAAATAAGTAAGTCTGATGATAAAGTCATGTGGCCACGGTTCAAACCCTAGGTCAGACATCTCCATCAGAGCGAAATATGGAAAAACTGCCTCTCATTAGAGTTCTGGCAAAAACTCTGAGAATAAATAAAATTCCCATAAAAAATTTTCACAAAACATCTGTTTTCGGAGTCGAGTTTGAACTGGCAGTGCCGTCACTCATGTATCTATAAAATTAATATACACAACATAAGCCATGTGCGAAGCTTGGGCGTATATTTGCAAATCGACTCCTATTGGAGTTTCCAAACGAAATTTTTGATTGACTGAAAACCGCTTAGTATGAAGAGAATCTTTGCTTCTTTTTATCTTCCCTTTCATTGAGCCGCATTCACTGTACAGAAAACTTCTGGTCGCATCAACTGTGTGGAAACTTGCTTACTCACTACCGAGAATGCCCACATGAATAGAGATCCGGCATAAGGGAAACCAGATTTTCGCCTACCAAGCCGATTCAGCTTCTCTACACCATTCCCTACAATCTTCGTTTTAACCTTATTAGACGCAAGTGCTCGAAGGGTGAACTGACTATCAGATGGTATGGATATGACCAAGCTTTTCTAGTTCCCATAAAGGTAGAATTGAGCACATCTTTCGATGGCAAAGACTTCCGCCTGAAGGAAACCCGCAATATCCTTTCTGATATCTGCTCCAAGAACTGTTTTTGTACTATCTGGATACAAGATAATAGTCCCTGTTTAAAATTAGTATCCAGCTTCCAGCTTACGCCATTTATTTTTGGTACAAATTCTACTTATTCTGTTCAGCGGACAGTGAGGAAGGCCGCTGTCTGTCAAATGATTCTTAAGGTCATGGATTTCTAAATATTTTGCACCCTTTTCTGCAGGAATTGAATATTCCGTCATTTAATAAGTTTTGTTGTTTTTCTTGTAGACTTTATTCCAATAATCTTATCCAAGTTTAGGCATAGAGTCTCTTCGAATTTTCCTTTACGCCGATGGCTAGAGGATAGATATCGATAAGCTATAATATCAACCGCTCGGGCGATGCTTACTTCAGTTAGTTTTGTTCTTCTACTGTCTGTATATACTAATTCTAGAGACTTAGCTTTCATGCAAGCATAGTTTAGAATTAGAAACGCAAAAGTGTTACAAAAAAAAACACCATGGGGTTCAGCATATTCCATTGTACACATAAATACATACATAATTGGTCATTAGAAACCTTCAGTTAGGCTTAAGTCCTAGTTTCTCACATCACTTATGTTGAGTGTGTTAATTTTATACATGGGTGAAGGGACCTACAGTTTAAAGTCGAGTCCGAGCAACATATTATTTGAGAAACTTTTCATGCCAATTTTATTTAGTCACAGAGTTTTTGTCCGAAATCTACTGACAGGAAATAGCCGAAGAAATGTTTCTTTTTATATTTCGTTTTACTGGAGATGACTAACCTAGGCTCTGAACCGTGGCCTCAGTTCTAATAAGCCTGCACACTAACCTACTGTACTAGGACGATATCAGAAACATCAGCAATAAAATTCTTAGTTAAAAAACAAAGCGAACATATTAGAGTTTAATTGAAAATTTCAATTATATTGTTACGAAAGCAGAAATGGTGATGTTAAAATAATAAACAGAAACTCTAAAAACAACACAATACTGGATCATGCATAAAATGATAAACAAAAGCTCCAAAAACAAAACAGCGCACTGTTCACGTGATTAATGAATGAGTAAAAAAATATACCAACAAAAATAAAGCACTTGTTTACAAGATCGATGAATAAACAAGAATAAGGGATAAAAAGACGTAAATAACCAACAACAACATGAAGGGAACAAAGAAGTAAACAAGCAACAACAATGTGCAGTATAAAATAGCGGATAGACAAATAAACCAACAACAGCTAACCTGCCTGGACGAATGTAAACAAGAAACAACAAAAATGAAAAGAGGTTGTTTATATTATTAGAATGTTTCCGAAGACCGTCATCATCCTTCGAGGGCATTAATCACACTAATGATCCAGTGATATAAAAGGCAATAAAAAGCGAGCAAGGAGGATTCAGAGTTCATAGTTTGAGTTGAATCAGTCGTGTGTGCAGTCGGCACGTTGTATTCGGAGTTTGAATTTAGCTAGTCGTGTGTAACGACGTTACGTTGGTTGAAGTGATAAATCAATCGGTTGTGTGAAGACACGAAATCGAGCTGTAATTCGGTTAGACTTGTGTAGAGACAAGTTGCGTCTGAAGAAAGCAGCTGCTAGTGTTTGTGT
>JABZEU010000020.1:0-26003 GCA_014635995.1 Sarcophaga peregrina
ATAAGCATGTAAAAATAAACGTTTACCGCCTAAGTTACGAATCATCTTACTAAACTCTTCATCACCGTATTAGGGTCGCCAGCAATCGAGTGGCCTGCGTGCTTAGCATGTACCCTGATTTGATGAGTACGCCCCGTAATAGGGCTAGCCTCAACCAAGGTGGCTACATCACCAAAGCGCGTTAACACCTTAAACATCGTTAGCGCCTCTTTACCCTCAGGATTAACCTCAACCATCCGCTCACCTGAGCGTAAATTATTCTTCAATAACGGGGCCGAGACTTTTCTTTTATTCGTTGGCCAGTTGCCACGGACTAACGCAAGATAACACTTATCAACACCATCACCCCTTAATTGCTCATGCAAATGGCGCAACATGCTACGCTTTTTCGCAATCATCAAAAGCCCTGATGTATCACGATCTAGGCGATGAACTAGCTCAAGCTCTTTAGCCTCAGGGCGCAGTTGGCGAAAGGCCTCAATTACCCCAGCACTCACACCGCTACCACCATGCACCGCGATACCCGCAGGCTTATTGACCACAATCAGCCCTTTGTCCTCATACACAATGGCCGCTTCTAATCGCTCTAAAATAGGTTGGGAGAAAGGTTCTTTCTCTGATCGTTCAGCTAAGCGTAAAGGGGGTACGCGAACAATATCACCCGTTTGTAATTTATATTCAGGTTTAATACGGCCTTTATTAACACGCACCTCTCCCTTACGCAAAATACGATAAATTAAACTTTTAGGAACACCTTTTAGTTGTGTTCTTAAAAAATTATCAATACGTTGTCCTTCATAAGAAGAAGATACTTCTAACCACTGCACCGCCGTTTGATTGGGTGTAGTCGTTGAGGAGTCTGTCATAACGGTTACCTAAAAGCCAAATTAAAAAAACTATTTTAACAGTTTTTAGCCCATTAGTTTCCTATTTGAGTATGTTAAAATGAATAAATGATAGACGATATTTCTTTTCTTTTAGATTCTTTAAACGATGCACAACGCGAAGTCGTTGCCGCACCCCTTGGCCAACAGCTTGTATTAGCCGGTGCTGGTTCGGGTAAAACCCGTGTGCTTGTCCACCGTATTGCATGGTTAATGTATGTTGAGCAAGCCTCACCTTATTCTATTTTAGCGGTCACCTTTACCAACAAGGCCGCGGCTGAAATGCGAGGGCGTATTGAAGAGCTTTTAAAACAGCCTACCCAAGGCATGTGGGTTGGCACCTTTCATGGCCTAGCTCATCGCTTGTTACGTACGCATTGGCAAGAGGCTAAACTGATTCAAAACTTCCAAGTACTGGACAGTGATGACCAACTGCGTCTCGTTAAGCGTGTTCTAAAAGATTTAAATATAGATGACCAACGTTGGCAAGCCAGAGAAGTACAATGGTTTATCAACAACAAAAAAGACCAAGGAATACGCCCCAATAGCATACAAGTCTTTGGTGATCTTTATATATCTACCATGGTACAAGCCTATCAAGCCTATGAAGAAGCCTGTGCGCGTGCAGGAGTAGTCGATTTTGCAGAGCTATTACTACGCGCGCTTGATTTGTGGCGCGATAATCCTGAATTACTAAAACACTACCAACAGCGTTTTGCTCATGTTCTTGTGGACGAGTTTCAAGACACCAACGCCGTCCAATATGCGTGGTTAAAAATCCTTTCCCAAGGGACAAAAAGTTTAATGGTAGTCGGGGATGACGACCAGTCTATTTACGGCTGGCGCGGTGCAAAAATTGAAAATATCCAATCTTTTACCAGCGATTTTCCGCAAGCGGTGACTTACCGCTTAGAACAAAACTACCGCTCTACTAGCACTATCTTAAAAGCGGCTAATGCCTTGATAAATAATAACCAAGGTCGCTTAGGTAAAGAGTTATGGACAGAGGGTAACGAGGGAAGCGCTATTACCCTTTATGCAGGTTTTAATGAGCAAGACGAAGCTCGCTACATCCTCGACCGCATACAAAGCGCTCATAAAGACGGCTTTAACTACCAAGAAATCGCCATCTTATACCGCTCCAATGCCCAATCGCGAGTACTGGAAGAAAACCTATGGCGTGAGGGCATCCCCTACCGTATCTACGGTGGGTTACGCTTCTTTGAGCGGGCAGAAATTAAAAATGCGCTCGCTTATTTACGATTAATTCGCTCACGACAAGACGACAGTGCGCTTGAACGTATCATCAACCTACCTACACGGGGCATCGGTGAAAAAACCATCGACCAAGTGAGACAACTCGCTCGAGAGCTGAATGTGTCGCTATGGCAAGCACTCAAAGAAATTGTGGCCAATAAAGGTGTATCAGCAAGAGCCTGTACAGCCCTTAATAACTTTATGCAGCTCATTAATCGTTTAAGTGATGAAACAGCACCCTTAAAACTCTCTGAACAAATTGATGTGGTGATTAAACAATCAGGTTTATTAACCTTTCATCAAGCAGAAAAGGGTGACAAAGGCGAAGCACGCGTTGAAAAACTTACAAGAGTTAGTCAGTGCTGCTAGTGCTTTTGACCATGACCAAGAAATTGACGAAAATAATACCCCCCTTGGCGCATTTTTAGACCATGCAGCACTAGAAGCTGGCGAAAAACAAGCCGGCGATGGCGAAGACTGCGTACAGCTGATGACCTTGCACAATGCCAAAGGACTAGAGTTCCCTATTGTATTCTTAACCGGTATGGAAGAGGGGCTATTCCCTCATCAGCGTAACTTAGAAAATATTGAGCGTTTAGAAGAAGAGCGCCGCTTGGCTTATGTGGGGATTACCCGCGCCATGCAACAGCTGACCTTTACCTATGCCGAAACAAGACGTTTACACGGTAATGAGACCTATAACAAAGTTTCTCGTTTTGTCAGAGAAGTTCCTGTGGACTTAATCCAAGAGGTGCGACTATCGGGTTCGGTTAGCCACCCCATTATGCAGCAAAGCCCCAGTGAAAACACAGGGCTAAGCTTAGGGCAACGAGTACTACACCCTGTGTTTGGTGAGGGGGTGATTTTGAACGCCGAAGGCTCAGGTGCACACACCCGTATTCAAGTAAAATTTGATAAAGAAGGTAGCAAATGGTTAATTTTAGCTTTTGCTAAGTTGCAGCCTATTTAATCAAAAATAAGGCTATAAATTTTATTAATCTACCAATATATGTTACTAAGCACTACGATTATGCAAACTATTTCAACAGAGTACGGATTTACAGAGGAAGAATGGGTTACGTGCCTTAAGGTGTTAGAAATTCTAAAAGATAACCCATTGAATAACCCAGATAATACACGTTTTAAAACACTGATTACTAAAATCCATAAAGCAGCGCGAAAGAATCTTCGTACGTCAGATGATTTACAAAATAAATCTGATGAAGACAAATCTAATATATTAAACGCAAAAATACTGAGAAATGAACGTAAGCAAGCGAGAAAAAAAACATCCCAACAACTTAAGGAGGAGGTGATTTCAGCTTTAAAACTGAGTGAGATTGGGGTGTTGGCGCTAGAAAATACTACTAAGTATGATGATCAATATCATGCAGAGTCTTTCAGAGAAATTCCTATACCATTAAATTGTTATTGTTGTACCCGACCCTTTCAATTATTGCATCACTTTTATCATCGGTTATGCCCTGATTGTGCATCTTTTAACTATCAGCAACGGTTTGATTCTGAAAACTTAACAGGTAGAAATATTGTTATTACGGGGGCACGGGTAAAGTTGGTTATGCTACTTGCTTGAAGCTCTTACGACAGGGAGCTAATGTTATTGCTTCAACACGTTTTCCTGCTTTGGCTATGGATCAATTTATACGTGAAAGTGATTTTGCAAAATGGCAGGATCGCTTATGGGTTTATGGCCTAGATTTACGTAATATTAACGCAGTTGAAAAATTTGTTAGTTTTATAAAAGAACGATTCCAATGGTGTGATATTTTAATTAATAATGCAGCACAACAATTAAATATCCAGATCATTATTATGCTCCTTTAATTCAGAATGAACGGTTAGCACTGGCTGACTATTCAAAGCCAGCAAGACTTACTGGTAATCTTACACCTATTGCGGTGAAGTTAAGGCTATTACTTTTGAAGACACTAGAGTAACTTTTGAGACTAATCGTTTTGGTCAACCAATTGATAATAGAGAAAAAAATAGCTGGAACTCTGCCTTAAATGAAATTAGTACATTTGAACTTTTAGAGGTCAATTTAATTAACCATATTTCTCCCTATCTGTTAATTCGAGATTTAAAGTCTTTATTTTTAAAATCACCTCATGTAAAAGATTTATTATTAATGTAACCTCTTCAGAGGGACAGTTTAGTTACTATAACAAAACAATATTCCATCCTCATACCAATATGACTAAAGCGGCATTAAATATGATGACGCGGACATCCGCCCCAGATTTTGCTAAAGATGGTATTTTTATGAATAGCGTTGATGTGGGTTGGATTTCTACTGGCGCTAAAGAGTCATTACGAAAACAACAATTTAATGACGGCTATATCCCACCGTTAGACTCTGTAGACGGCGCAGCAAGGATTATGCATCCCATTTTTTTAGGGTTGCGTGGCCATGAAATATTTGGTAAGTTATTGAAAAACTATAAAGAAGTTGATTGGTAAATTTACAAGAGATAGCTCAGTAGAAGAGCCTCTTCAGCCAGAAGAAGGTCGGTGGTGCAAATCCACCTCTCTTGACCCATTGTTATCCCATCATAGAACGTTTAGCAAAACAGTAGACGATCTAAAAATAAAAGGCTAGTTTTATTATAAAAACTAACTTTTATAAAAACGATTATTGACAACTATCTTTAATAAATCAGATCACTAGCTAGTGGTGGATAAAAATAAATATTTTATCATCCTAACATATCCAAAGAGTCAGCGCTAGAAACCTACTCAAACAATAAATAATCCACGGGTACGCTATCGGTTAGCCATACGTGATTATCGGAGAGGTAAAATTTGTAGCCAGCGTTGTGCATGGCGCCGGCCTTTACTTTTAGGATAATTAGTTTACCGTGACGCTGTCCTACGGCTGAAGCGGTTTCTTCATCAGCGGAGAGGTGGACATGGTGGCGCGAACCGGGTTTTAAGCCTGTTTCTTTGATGGAGTTGATAAAGCGTGTAGCGGTGCCGTGGTAAAGATACTCAGGGGGTGTTAGCTCTTTGTATTGAATTTCTACCATGCCGGTGGAATGGCCTTGGGCGGCTCGAATATTTAAGCCATCTTCTGAAAGGGTAAAGCGTTTTTTATCGGAGGTGGTGACCACTTGCTCAATCAGTTCTCGGTTAAGCTTCTGGCCGTGTTTGTTGGCTTGGGTAATTAATAAGTCAAGCGCAACCCATCCCTCGCTATCCAAGGTAATACCTATATCCTCTGGCTTATGGCGTAAAATATAGCTTAGGAATTTACTGGTTTTATCAAGCTGAGTAGACATTCTTTGATCCTTGCTTTGTTTATTTTATGTAGGAGTCCAAGACTTTGAGTATCACTTCAAGGTCTTTTTCACGTTGGGCTTCGTCGTTTTCATGCACAATATGCACACTCAGATGACCTTTGATAACCTCGCGCATTAGCCCATTTACCGCGCCTTTAATCGCCGCAATTTGTTTGCAGTACCGCAGTACATTCATGGGGTTCATCTAACATTTTTGTTAGGGCGGCGACTTGCCCCTGTATTTTGTTAGTACGGGCTTTTAGTTTCTGTTTATCACGGATAGTGTGCGACATGGTGAAATCTCAGCGAGCAAATGACAGTACAGATTATAATCATTAAATTATACTGGGGAGTAGCATATTCTACTGGGGGGGGGTATAATTTTTTCATCTTTACTGACGAAGAATTATTTTATGAACGAATTTTCAGCACTCCTTCAGCAAGGCAATGCATGGTTTTTTATTCCCAGTGCTATTTTATTAGGTGCGCTACATGGGCTTGAACCGGGGCATTCAAAAACAATGATGGCGGCGTTTATTATTGCGATTAAGGGAACGGTTCGCCAAGCCGCCATGCTGGGGTTAGCCGCTGCACTCTCACACACAGCAGTTGTTTGGTTAATTGCTATGGGGGGATGTATCTTAGTCAAAAGTTCACCGCCGAGTCGGCTGAGCCGTGGTTACAGTTAATTTCAGCGGTTATTATTTTGGGTACGGCTTTTTGGATGTTTTGGCGAACATGGCGAGGTGAAAGAAACTGGTTACAAGCGATGAATGAGGCGGCGTCTCATCACCCTCATCATGATGAGGTAAGGCAAATCAATACCAAGAGTGGCATAGTAGAGCTCTCTATTTTTGAGGAGAATCAACCGCCTCATTGGCGCTTGTGTGGTGTGGATGGACAAACGTGGCTGGCGGCAGATGTTTCATTGGTGACGGAAAGAGCTGACGCACGTATCGAGACTTTTCAATTTGTTGATCGAGGGGATTATTTGGAGTCTACCACCGCTATTGCTGAGCCTCATTGTTTTGATGTACGTCTTTCGTTGGCGAGTGATGGGCAAGCAGAAGTATATGATTTAACCTTTTCTGAACATGAACATGAACATGAACATGAACATGCCCACGATCATTCGGTGCTAGCAGGGTTGGATGTGAATTCAAAAGAGTATCAAGATGCCCATGAATTAGCCCATGCTAATGATATTAAACAGCGTTTTACAGGACGAGAAGTTACCAATGGGCAGATTTTATTGTTTGGGTTGACGGGTGGTCTTATTCCTTGCCCTGCGGCAATTACCATTTTATTAATTTGTATTCAGTTAAAGGCTATTTCTTTAGGGGCTACTTTGGTGGTTTGTTTTAGCATTGGGCTGGCGCTTACGTTGGTGGCAGTTGGGGTGGGTGCTGCGCTCAGTATTCGCCATATTGCAAGGCGCTGGCAAGGATTTAATACGATTGCCAGAAGAGCACCTTATTTTTCTAGTGCTTTGATTGCGGTAGTGGGGCTATATATGGGCATCCATGGTTGGCTGGGTTTAGTTGGTTAGTGCGAAGGCTATATCTTTACAGTGATTAAACCGATCTCCCTAGTGGTTATTAAGGGAGTCGGTAAAATAATAAGTAAAAGCCAACAGCTAAGTAAAAAAACGCTCCTTTTTTAATTTCACTAATCGCTAATAATCTATTTGGAGTGGTTAATTAATATTCTTGGGTTTGAGTTCCCCCAAATAGTATACAGTTGCGATATGGTGGTATCGTAGGCACTTTCCATTTCTGCTTGGGTTATTGGTCGTCTTTCTGCTTGCCAAATATCACCACTTCATCGCCCTCTTGTATATCAGGGAAGTCTGTAACATCAGCCATGGCTGTGTTCATGGATATTTTGCCGATAATAGGAATGCGATGGCCTCTAATTAGTACATACACTGTTTTACCCTCGGGTGCACGGCGGAAACCGTCGGAGAATCCTACGGGTAGATTGGCTAAATGGGAATCTCGTTCAAGGGTGGCTGCTCGATCATACCCCACTGTGTTACCTTTAGGGTAGCTGTTTATACTGGCTACTTTAGTTTTAAAGTTGTTGATATGTTCAAACCCTAGGTCAGAAGGGCCGCTTGCTCCATAAAGTGCACCACCTGGGCGTACTGCATCTAGATGAGTTTCAGGAAAGTTTAAAGTGGCATAAGTATTGGCTGTGTGTAAGGTGATTTCTTTACGATTTAAGCCTGCCGCCTTGATGAATTTATCCGTTTGTTCGTTGAACAGTTTTAAGTCTGCTTTAATGTCGTTTTCTTCTTTCACAGGGTAGTGGGTCATCATTCCGGTGATTTAAGGTTTTTTAGTTTGCTGATTTCAAGCGCTTCTTTCATGCCCTTTTCTGTCGCAAGCTCAACACCATTTCGGCTCAGTCCACCGGCATTAACTGCAAGGTGTATTTTAATAATTTTGTTATTTTCCTTAGCGATAGCATCAATATTCTTGGCGTGTTGTAGGCTACCAACGACTCTTCAATATCGTAGGGTAAACCGCCTTTTATTTCATCCAGTGAGCTTGTGCGGACACGAACAATACGGTCTTTATAGTTGTGTCCACGCATTACGCGTGCCTCTTCGTTACTCCCTAGCCCTGCACAAGTGATATCAGATTTGATGAGTGCTGGGGTGAGGAGGTCAATGCTGTTACCATAGGCATCAGCTTTGACGATAGCACAGACAAGTACTGTACTACCCATCTTGTTTTTAATTCTTTCAATATTTCTTAGAAAAGCAGCTTCATCAATTTCTACCCATGCATTACTGGTTTTCGTGGGATCATAATCAATAGGGGTAAGTATTGGTGATGCAATGGTTTGTACTGACAATAAATTACAGGATAAGAGTACAGTAAAGGCAATTTTTTTAAACATCATGAAAAAACCTCTTATTAATTTTATAAATGGTTGTCGTGGTTTGCCCTGATATTAACGAGCAATATTGTTTAGCCTTAACTTAATCGGGCTAGATGTTTACAGATACTTATTTTAAGTAGATATTTATAAGGCTAGATCTGAGACTGACCCAAACTCTTTTCTGGTCAGCATTGCATTTCATCGAGTCAGGTTTATTGAAAGTTCTATACTGCACCTGTTAATTAGATGAATGCAGCTATTATTATCTTATTGTCAGTGTTCGTCCAGATCTTTTTTATAGTCTTTAGACAAGCCGATATCTTAGATAGCAGACACAGTGTTTTTATAAAACACTTGCTCCCTTTTATGTCTCCCCTTACAATAAATCCGCTATAGCAAAATCTATAGTGCGAGCTTGGTCGCTCGCCACACGTACGACTGTCATTAGTTCTCTAATTGGCAGATACATTGCTTTGCCTAAAAAATGGCGAGCTGTGTGCGGGACACTCTTCGGGTGTGCCGGTTTCGTACGTGATCGGTCGACCAACCTGTGCACAGTTCGCCTCCCTCTTTCTATAGCAAAGGGAGGTTTGATAAGGATAGGCAGGTACCGATTATGGTCAAGTGTGAAAAATCCCCTCTTTTTGTTCCATTAAGCCCCGCCTCGCAAGCCGTGGGTGAGAATGTGTTGTTTTTTAATGCTAATGCGTCGATGGATGCGGTGTATGAGTGTGCCAATGCAAGACTTCAAGCCATTATTAATTTGTTGGATATGTTGCACGAGTTTAAGAGTTCATCACCCAATAATGCGGCAGTGGTTTCTAGTGTGGCCAGTTTTTTGCTGAATGATGCGAATACGTTGTTTGAGGGGTTAAGCGGTTTAGCGTTGAGTTATGATAAATCACAACCTGATGTGTAGGTTGGGGGCGTTTTTATTGTGTTGTGTATAAAAAAAGCCCCAGTCGTTAAACTGGGGCTCTTGTGGGGTGTTTCTATAAAGTTAGGCGGTTGATTAGAACTTGTAGTTTAAGTTTAATTGACCTGCATATTCTTTATATTTGTTGTCGCCCCATGTTCCACCCACTTGTGCAGAAACACTGAATTTAGGTGTAATACTGCCCACTAAACCAACTTTGGTTTCATAGCGGTTATGAGGTACACCATTACTTAATTTCATGCCATTAAAGTTAATATCATTTTTGGCACTGTTGTTAATCCAGTTAAATTCTGCAAAGGGTTCAACAGGGTGTTGTAGTTGTATGTCTTTGGCTTGTATTCTAAGACCTACACGTGTCACTAAGCCACTGCCTTTGCTATTGGTTACATTAAGAACGTTAGCTTTGTCGTAGAGGTTGTCTGCGTGGTAGTAGTTATAGGTTAGTTGTGCTTGTGGGGTTGCTGTCCATTGTAGGTTGTCTTTTGTCCCTAGCACTAAACCATAGCCAGTTTCGATGGAGGTGCTCCATGTATTACTGTCGTATTTTTTGTTACCCGATACGTCTTTACCAGATGTTTCGTTACGATACCAACCGTATTGGCTCCATGTGTCTACATAAAGCCCTTTGTTTGAGTCATCGTTTTGGAACCATGTGGCATAAACGCCTGCATTGTAACCTTTAACCTTTGAGTCTGCTTTTGAGTGGGTTTCTTCGACGGTGCTGGTGTTTTTGTAGTCACCGTATCCTGCCATTAAACCAACATGGAGGTTTCCATCATTAAGTTTCCAAACACCAATATCACTACCCATTTGAACCATGTATAAACGGTTTTTGTTGTTGATGCTATCACTTAAGCTACGGTAGCTACCATGAGTCATTTTGGTTCTCATCCATAAGGTGTTGAGTTGAGATGTGTCTTGGCTAGCAGGCATTACCAGTAGGCGGTCTCTTAGTTGTTGGCTGAACATTTCTGTTGCCGCTGTTTGGTTTGCTAGGTAGCCACCAACAACAGGGTTGAAGTTGTTATTTCTTAAGAACCAACTTTGTGAGGCGACTCCACCAGCAGCATTTCCTTGGTATAGGCCGTATTGATAAACACCATTCATGACAGGTCTACCAAGGGCAAATGCATTGCTGGATGATGTGCCATTAACTGTAATGACTTCAATACCATTGCCTGTTAAGTTACCATAGACTGAGTTAGCTGTTGGGGTTACGTAAACTGTTGTCGCGCCACCTGTGCCTGTGGTTGCATTATCTACAATTAGTCTATCGCTTGTACCCGTCGAGCCGTTGAATTGGGTATTGACGATTAAACTACCACCATTAGATACAAAGTTACCATTGCCACCATTGGTTACTTGAAGTGTATTGCCAACAAATGAAGGTACACCTTGAGAGTTGGTTGTTAAATCAATGATTCCTGAATGATCAAAATTAGCTACATTGTTGAATGAGGCGGTTGTGATCGTACCCGTGTTATTTTTGTCAGAAAAATTGATAGTCCCTTTGTTATTAAAGGTGCCATTGGTACCAAAATCATTATCAATTGAGGATTTTGTGTTTGTTCCATTGAGGTTTTGTAGAACAACATTGCCATTGTTATTGAATGTGACAGCACCTGTACCAGTGAAGTTTGTATAACCTGTTATTTATTGTAGTTGTCAATGGTTGTTGCCGCATTGCTTGTTCCAAATATAGCTTGGTCGTTATCGGCACTGATATCAGCGTAAGAGGTAAGTGATTGATTACCTGTGGTGCTTGCCATATAGACTCCACCACCATTCGCACCAGTACCACCCTCAATTTTTGTATTGCCGAGGGTAATGGTATTGGTACCTGTTTGGGTGGTTGCGCTGATTGCTTGCCCGTTACCGTGGCTTTTACCACATTGACGTTGTCAGAAACAACAATGGATGATGTTCCTGCTCCTGTTACTTGCGAACCGATTGTTTGCACTGGGCCTGTATCTGATTGTGCCGTGACAGAGTTAATGTTATCTAGCGTAATACTGGAGTTAGCACCATTCGTTGCTACAGTATTTATAGCTGCCGCTTTACCTTGTGACTGACTGTGTTGATATAGTCTGCATTGGTTATATTTACTGTGGCGTTATTACCTATATTACCTGCGCGGGCTAAGATCCCAATTGTTTGTTGGGTTGCAGTGTTGCCTGTCGATGTTACTGCAATGTGTTTATCTGCATTATCAACAGTAATTGTGCTACTTCCATCGGTCGCATTTGTTAGTATACCAATACCTTGTTTAGCATCAATATCAATATTGCCTGTGGTATTTATGTAAACATTACCTGTTGCGCCATTTTTATTGGCATAGATACCTTCAGTTTGTGACGACTCACCACCAGACGTCCAGATATCTCCTCCTTGATTTACAGTGATATTACCACCATTATTGCTGTTGAGCGCATTGATACCGTCAGCGTCGTTGCCTGTTGATCGGATGATACCATTTTGGAAGTTGATTACTGTATTTCCTGTACCGCCAGTACTAGATGAACCTATAGCTATACCGTTGTCACTGTTGATGTTGATGGCATTTATGTTGTTAATGTTTATGAGAACATCACCACCAACATTGTTGGTTTGGAAAAACCATTTGGCCCATTAGCACCTTGAGTGGTTGTGTTGCCCGTAACGGAGACGGTGCCGTTGGCATCATCATAGGTGATGATACCTTTTCCTTGAGTTTGATTATTTAATGCAACCGCTGAGCCTACAGCCGCACCAGCACCATCAATGGTGATGTTACCTGAAACGTTTAATTTTTGATCAGCCGTTTCAGATGTATCTGTTGCGTTTAAGATAATACCGTTAGCGTTAGCGCCAGTTACAGTGATATTACCTGTTGAGCTTACATCGCCTGAGCTAGCAGAGACATCGATTGCTTTACCATTGCTACCCGTTATAGTAATGGTACCGTCATTGATAACGGTTGCTTTTTTAAGAGAGGTAATATTGACACCTATTTTGCTACCTGATGCTTGCTCAGCATTAATGGTGATACCCCCTTTGTTTTCTAAGAAGGCATCTTGTCTAGCGTACACATACAGCCCGCTCATTGAGTTCGCTGAGGTGGTTGTATTGTTTAAGGTGACTTGGCTGTTTTGATCCGTTGTAACATTAATCTCACGGCCATTTGCGGTTATACCTGTTACGTAAGAGCCTGTAGTTATGTTATATTACTGCCACTTTGTAAGTTAACATTTACTTTGCCTCCTCCAGAAACTAAATCACCACCAAAGTTTTCTGCTAATATTCCGTGTGTTCGTGAATTACTTGTATTTGTTGAGTTAATTGAAAGGGTACCAGCATTGTTTGCAGTAACGATAGCATTAGATGAGTCCGAACGCACATAGAGTGCTGTGCCAACACCTGCTGTTTGAGCAGAAATGCTTGATTGATCATCCACAGATATTGTTAAGTTTCCATATCCCTGCCCTAGTGAACCTAATGAACCATTATTACCACCAATACTGACCGCTGATTGCCATAATATTACAGAGAGCTGATTACCTGTTACTGTGACTTGTGTATTTTTAATTTGTAAATCATTAGTAGCAGTACCCCCTTGTGTTATGGGAGCTGTGATAATTTCATTTTCATACGTAACTGTATTTCCTGTCACAGTAGCCGCTGAAGTAGTATTGGTAAAAGTAAGGGGGGATAAAGAAAGTATAACAATAGATATTGTTAGTTTGTTTAGGTTATGGCGCATATTACTCTCCATTGTATCAAGCATAAATATCCGTATTAAAGGATTATGACGATTGCACTAAAGTATAAAAAAGCAAATTATATCGTTATTTATTTTTTTATGGAACAAAATTATGAACAGAAAGGGGCATTCTTACTTTTTTACTATACTGGTTTGGCTCTTATTCAGTTTTTAATTTTTAATAAAACAGTTGGTTAATTATAAAAGTAATTGATTGGGGACTTTGTTAGTTTTAAAAAGGAGAGCATTGTAAGGAGCATCTTGTTACTTTGATATAACAAGATGCTATTGAGTCATTACTTTGTGCCTTGTATGGCTACATCTAAACGA
Source organism: Sarcophaga peregrina (assembly GCA_014635995.1). NCBI lineage: Eukaryota > Metazoa > Arthropoda > Insecta > Diptera > Sarcophagidae > Sarcophaga > Sarcophaga peregrina. Next base: position 13,336 of record JABZEU010000020.1, read on the forward strand.
TAAAGTGTATTGCTACCAGTAATATAGGCAACTTTTTTATTGTTTGGAAGTTGACTAAAAACTATGTTGGCAACAACTGTAGGGAATTTTATGCTGCCTATTTCTTTACCAGAGGGTGTAAAATATGAATATATTCTCCACCCGTCATCCAGATATTACCTTTTTCATCTACCGCAATACCATCAGGAACTCCGGTGGTGATATTGGCCAAATCTCTGCCATTGGAAAGATTTTTGTTATTGTCTATATCATACGCGACAAGATGGTGGCGTAGAGATTTATCATCAGGGTTATGGCCAAGTTGTGAGTCGGCGATATAGAGTGTTTTTTGGTCTGGGCTTAAGGCTATGCCATTAGGTGTTTTTACTTCTGGGGTATTTAAGCGAACAATTTTTTGTGTTTCGGGATTGTAGCGATAACTAAATTCACCACCGGCTACTGGGTTCCCACCGTAACCTTCTTCTTTCTTGAGTATGCCAAAGGTTGGGTCAGTAAACCAAATTTCGCCCTCTTTATCAACAATTAGGTCATTGGGGCTGTTGAGTTTTTTATCTTCATATAAGTCAACTAATACACGCCATGAACCATCTGTTTCTTGTCGTTCAATAGCTCTTTTACCGTGAGATGCTGCAAGGATACGGCCTTGGTTATCCATCGCATGTCCATTTTGGAACTGGGCAGGGTAGAGCCACGTTGTGGTGCCTTCTTTTTCGCTCCATTGTAAAACACGGTTATTGACAATATCGCTCCAAATAACGCTGTTATCTTTTAATACAAGTGGCCCTTCACTCCATTTGGCGTTGTTCTCTAATATCTCTAATTTCGCTTGTGCCGGAATGAGTTGTTGCATTGCCTCTGGCGTTTTAGTTGCTACTTTTAAAATCAGCTGTGGGATGAGTCTCTGCGAATGCTTGTGATGATAGGCTGCCAGCTACTACTAAGGCGAGTAATCCTTGTTTAAACATTGTGTTTTCTCTCCATCGTTAATTTTATAAAGATAGTATAACGAATAATATTAACAACTTGTTGTTTAATAGGACTAATTTTATTTCATTATATGATTTTTATAGATGGTTACTTCTAATCTATTGGCTATTATAGTACATTAATTAAAACGATCGTTTATTGGTGGGGTATTATGCAAGTAAAACGTAAAGATTTAGATAAAGCGGTTGAAATGGATATTCTTTCCTCAAGTCAGGCAGAGTCTTTATGGTCTTTTTTAAGAGCTCAAAATAAGGATATTCCTAGTTTTCAGATGACGCATATTCTTTACTATTTTGGCGGTATGATAGCCATTGGTGCTATGTCCCTTTTTATGACATTAGGATGGGAACGCTTTGGTGGTTTTGGTTTATTTGTTATCTGTGTGATATACGCCATTTTGTTAATTATCTTGACAGAGGTGTTTTTAACACGCCAGTTAGTCATTCCCGCAGGTATTTTTGCAACATTGGTTGTGGTGTTGGTGCCGTTAGCTGTTTATGGTTTGCAAGCCAGTTTGGGGTATTGGGACGATTATACAAGTTATCGCAATTATCACCGCTATATTGATTGGCGTTGGGCGATTATGGAGTTGTCTACGTTAGCCATTGGTGTGTTTATGGTTTATCGCTATCGTTTGCCTTTTTTGATCATGCCTGTTGCTGTTACTCTTTGGTATATGAGTATGGATTTAGCACCATTATTTGTACAATTATTTGGTTGGGTGCATGCAAAGGATGATTTTTTTGGTAGTTATTGGGAGTTAAAACAAAATATCTCTCTATGGTTTGGTTTATGGATGATAGTCGTTGCTTTATTGTCGATATTAAAAATAAGACATCTAAAGATTTTTCTTTTTGGTTGTATTTTTGGGGTGTTTTAGCGTTTTGGGGGGCTTTGAGCTCAATGCATTCAGACAGTGAATTAAGTAAGTTCTTTTACTGTTGTATTAATGTCATGATGATTTTTATAGGGGCGATGATCGGTAGAAAAGTATTTGTTGTATTTGGTGGGTTAGGTGTTGCTTTCTATTTGGGGCGTTTGTCCTATGTTATTTTTGAAGACAGTATCTTGTTTCCTTTTGCATTAACATTTATAGGTTTATTCATTGTCTCTATGGGTATTTATTGGCAACGCCATGAAGAGCGAATACACCATAAATTACAGCAACTTTTACCTCTCTCATTAAGGACGCTAATCGGTAAAAATAATTAGATTTTTATATGAGGTTAGGCGGTTGGATGCTAACTAACCTCATGATAATATTATCACTAATGGGCTTCATCCCAGTTATTGCCGATGCCTACATCGACAACTAATGGTACAGAAAGATCTGCTGCTTCAGCCATAAGCATTTTTATTTTATCTGAGATTGATTGTGTTAAATCCTCACGAACCTCTAATACGAGTTCATCGTGTACTTGTAGAATGACTTTAGCATCAATTTTCTCTTGTTGTAGCCATGTGTCTACATTGATCATCGCACGTTTGATGATATCGGCAGCTGTTCCTTGCATTGGGGCATTGATAGCAGTACGTTCTGCCGCTCGGCGAGTATTAGCATTGCTTGATTTGATGTCTGGTAAATAGAGGCGACGCTTGAAGAGTGTCTCGACGTAGCCTTTTTCTGCTGCTGATTCTCTTGTTCTCTCCATATAAGAAAGAACACCAGGGTATTGGGTAAAGTATTTATCAATATATTCTTGTGCTTCTTTTCGATCGACACCTATTTGTTTAGCTAAACCAAATGCACTCATGCCATAAATAAGCCCAAAATTGATGGCCTTGGCTTTACGGCGTTGGTCTGCGGTAACTTGATCAACGTTGACACCAAACACTTCAGCAGCGGTAGCTTTGTGGACATCTAGGCCATGTTTAAATGCATCGAGCAAACCTTTGTCTTGTGCAAGATGTGCCATAATTCTAAGTTCAATTTGCGAGTAGTCTGCTGCTAGAAGTTTGTAGCCTTTAGGTGCAATAAATGCTTGGCGAATACGTCGCCCTTCAGGTGTGCGAATGGGAATATTTTGTAAGTTAGGGTCGCTAGAGGATAAGCGTCCTGTTGCGGTAACTGCTTGGTGGTAGGATGTATGAATACGTCCTGTTCTTGGGTTGATTTGTTCAGGTAAGCGGTCTGTATACGTTGATTTTAATTTACTTAAACTACGATACTCCATGAGAACTTCTGGTAACTCATACCCCTGTGAGGCAAGTTCAGCTAATACAGCTTCTGCAGTTGATGGTTGGCCCGTTGCTGTTTTGCTGATAACAGGTAGTCCAAGTTTAGTATAAAGAATTTCACCAAGCTGTTTGGGTGAGCCCATGTTGAAGGTTTGCCCTGCTAATTCGAAGGTTTTATTTTCAAGTGCAATCATTTTTTCGCCAAGCTCTTGGCTTTGTGCAGCGAGTAGTTTAGCGTCTACTAATGCCCCATTGCGCTCAATTCTTGCTAGCGCTGGAATGAGTGGGATTTCTATGTGGGTGAGTACTTCTGCTTGATTAGGCTCTTGTTGTAGTTTGGCCCAGAGTGTTTCGTGAAGACGAAGTGTGATATCTGCATCTTCTGCCGCGTAAGGGGCTGCTTGCTCTAGACTGATTTGGTTAAAGGTGAGTTGCTTAGCACCTTTGCCAGCAATATCTTCAAATTTAACGGTTTGTTCATTGAGATAGTTGTTGGCTAGCGTGTCCATATCATGACGTGAACCCGTAGCATCAAGGATATAAGACTCCATCATGGTGTCATATTTGACACCTTGTACATCAATATTATAGTGACTTAGTACATTGATATCGTATTTAGCATGTTGACCTACTTTGGCTTTATTGGAGTTTTCTAAAATAGGCTTTAGTTTAGCCACCACATCATCACGCGAAAGCTGTTTGGGTGCTCCCATGTAGTCATGAGCAACAGGAATATAGATAGCTTGATAAGGCTTTATAGAAAAGGATAAACCGACTAACTCAGCTTGTTGTGCATCAACACTGGTTGTTTCGGTGTCAAACGCAATGAGTTCAGCCTTATTCAGCTTTTCAACCCATGCATCGAATGTGGCAGTATCGGTGATCATTTGATAATCACGGGTATTGGATGTTTCAGTTTCTATCGGTGTAGTTTCTTCGTTTGAAAAGATATCACCTTGTTGCATTTTTGTTTGTTCTTGCTTGGGTGCTTTGCGAAGTAGCGCATCAAGCCATTGTTTGAACTCTAATGTTCTGTACAGTTCAATCAACGTTGCGGCATCTTCTTCCGAGCGGTTGAGCTCATCGATGGTAATGTCTAATTCAACATCTGTTTTGATGGTAGCTAGTTGATAAGAGAGATAGGCCATTTCTTTATGTTCTTCTAACTTAGCAGGCAGTGATTTGGCACCGCGAATCGGTAAGTTAGGAATTTGGTCCAGATGGTTATAAATTGTATCCAATCCACCTTGTAAACCTTGGATCAGACCAACAGCTGTTTTCTCTCCCACGCTGGGCACACCAGGGATGTTGTCAGATTTGTCGCCCATGAGTGCCAAAAAGTCGATAATAAACTTGGGCTCGACGCCAAATTTATCAACCACGCCTTGAGGATCTAGCGTTGTGCCCGACATTGTGTTGACGAGGGTGATTTTATCGTTGACAAGCTGCGCCATGTCTTTATCACCTGTTGATATAACCACAGGGCGTTCCATTTTTGCAGTCGCAATGGCAAGCGTTCCGATGACATCATCTGCCTCTACACGATCCACGCATAATAGAGGAAATCCCATGGCTTTTACACATTGATGTAAAGGTTCTATTTGTGAGCGCAAGTCTTCTGGCATGGGAGGGCGATGTGCTTTGTAATCGGCAAATAGCTCGTCTCGAAAGCTACCACCTTTAGCATCAAAAACAACAGCAATAGGACTTTCTGGGTATTGTTTGACAAGACTTTTTAGCATGTTGATAACGCCCTTGATTGCCCCTGTAGGCTGGCCTTTAGCGGTGGCTAGCGGGGGGAGTGCATGATACGCTCGGTAAAGATAAGAGGAACCATCAACTAAAACTAAAGGGGCTTGTGACATAGAATAACCTTTGTTCTATTACTTTAAAATGTGTGTATAGGCTATTATAAATGATAATAGCTAAGCATTGAGCATAAATACGCTTTGTTTTTAGTCAAAATGTAATAGGGGTATAAGCGGTATCGTTAATATAGGTCAATAAAGATTGTAATACCAATAAAACCGCTAGAATTCTTTTTTACATCGTTTTAATTGTTGATAAAATAATTGCTAACTATGTAATAGAGCGTTGTTTATGAAAAAAATTCTTCTTTCTTTTAGTCCAATAATTGTTGCAATCATTACTATGCTAATACCTGTTCCTGATGGGCTTAGTCCTCATGCGTGGTATTTCTTTGCGATTTTCCTTGGTTGTGTTGTCGGGTTGATTTTAGAGCCATTGCCGGGGGCGGCAGTTGGTTTTATTGGTGTGGCTGTGATAGCACTATTTGCTAACTATGTTCTATTTAGTCCTGAACAGTTAGCAACACCAGGCTTTAAGTCTGCGGGTAAGGCGTTTGAGTGGGCTGTATCAGGGTTTACAAACTCGACAGTTTGGTTGATTTTTGGTGCATTCATGTTTGCCTTGGGGTATGAAAAAACAGGGCTAGGGCGACGTATTGCATTAATATTAGTTAAATCATTAGGTAAGCGTAGTTTAACCTTAGGTTATGCCATTATGATTGCTGATGTGGCGCTTTCTCCATTTACCCCTTCTAACACAGCACGTAGCGGCGGTACTATTTATCCAATTATTAGTAATTTGCCACCACTTTATGGTTCTAAGCCTAATGATCCTTCGATGAAGAAGATCGGTACGTTCCTTATGTGGACGGCCATTGCTTCAACCTGTGTAACGAGCTCATTGTTTTTAACAGCGCTTGCTCCTAACTTATTAGGCATTAGTATTGCGACTAAAACAACAGGTATTACTATTACTTGGATGGAGTGGTTTTACGCCGCGGCTCCTGCTTGTATTTTGTTGGTTATTATCACGCCTTTTTATGTTATATATTTTGTCCTCCTGAAATTAAATCAGGCGATGCAATCCCTGAGTGGGCCGCTACAGAGCTTAAGAAACTGGGTGGGTTAACCGCAAAGGAAGTTTTATTACTTGTGTTTGTTGTAATTGCTCTAGTGTTATGGATTTTTGCAGATAAATACGTGGCTGCTGCTTTAGTTGGTATGCTTGTTATTTCCGCTATGTTGCTTTGTAAGGTAATTACGTGGAATGATATTCTCTCTAATAAAGCTGCATGGAATACATTTGCTTGGTTCGCCACATTAGTAGCATTAGCTGATGGATTAAGTAAAGTAGGTTTTGTTGATTGGTTTGGCGGTTTGATGGGCGCTCATATCAATGGCTTCTCACCTGTCATGGTGATGATTATCCTCACTATTGTGTTCTATTTATTGCATTATTTCTTTGCTAGTACGACTGCTCATGCAACTGCTCTCTTACCTGTTATTTTAGGTGCGGCTAGCCATGTCCCTGGGCTTGATATGCATACATTCCTACTTATTTTATTGCCTACATTAGGTTTGATGGGAATTATTACCCCTTATGGCACAGGTCCAAGCCCTGTTTATTATGGTAGTGGTTATTTGCCAAGTAAGTTATGGTGGTTATTAGGGCTTGTTTTTGGTTTATTATTCTTAGTTATTTGGCTAGTGATTGGAGTACCTTGGGTATTATTTATTGCCTAATTGGGTTACGAATAAAAAAAGGGTCAATTAATATTGACCCTTTTTTTATGTCGCTGATATGGGTATCAGTCAATGAGTTGGTTTTGATATTCTGCTTTAAATTGCTGTAGTGAGCTGCTTACAACCGTTGCAGCGCCATCAATTAAAGCACAGCGGCCACTTCTAGGAAGTAAGTTACAAAGACTTTCTAATGCCCGCAAGTCAGTTTGAAGTCCTGAGCCTGTATCAATACGGCGTAATAAGCGAGACAATTGATAAGTTCCTGTCTTACAAGAAGTACATTGTCCACAAGAACCTGCTGCAAAGAAGTCAACATATTCTGCTACTTTACGTACAATACTCGTTCCTTCAGAGATAACAATCATTGCGCCTGTACCAAGACTAGAACCTTTGGCTTTTAATGAATCGAAGTCCATATGGACGTCTAGGTCTTCACTGGTAAGTAGTGTGTTAGATGGGCCTCCTGTGAAAACAGCTTTAAAGGGGGATGAACTTAACATGCCGCCACCATAGTTAAAAACCAACTCACGTAAGGTTGTACCCATGGGCAACTCATAAAGACCAGGCTTTAATACATCACCAGATAATGAGAATAACTTAGTGCCTGATGCATTACCAATACCAAGATCATTATACCATTGTGCACCATTCTTCAGAATATGAGTGACTGTGGCGAAGGTTTCTACGTTATTAATTAATGTAGGTTTGCCATATACACCACTCTCAAATGGATAAGGTGGCTTTTGGCGAGGGAAAGGAAAACCACCTTCTACAGTAGAAATAACGGCTGTTTCTTCTCCACCAATATAACGTCCAGAGCTTTTGACAATTTTTAGTTCAAGTGATCTTTTAAATAGCTTTCAATTTCTGTAAATAGTGGATTATTTATCCATTGTTCAACAGCTTTTGACATTGACTCAATAGCATCGGCTTGGTGTGGGTTGATATAAAGATAAACGTGGTTAGCATTAGTTGCTATGGCTGCAATTAATGCACCCTCAATAATCTGATGGGGGGTTTCTTTTAATAGACAACGGTCTTTAAATGTTCCAGGTTCATCTTCATTACCATTGCACAGAATGTATTTTCATCATTTTGTTGGTCGGCAACGGCTTTCCATTTTCTGTAGGTTGGAAATCCCGCACCGCCCATACCGCGTAAATCTGATTTTTCAATGGTATTAATAATATTGTCTGGATTTTTTAACGCATTTCTTAAGCCAAGTCCACCGTGTTCGCTTAGCCATTGATTAAGATCTGCACCAATACGTGTTTTGGTCGTTAATAATACAGGTTCAAATGTCATAATCTTATCCTACTGGCTATCGTTGTTACTTTTTACTGAGTGTTTCGTGCGAGTTCTTAAGCTGATTTCTTTATGAAAATCAAAGTTACCGTATTCTGGGAATAAAATAGGCCCATAAACATCAGTAGGTAAATTAGATAAGATCAACTCGCGTTGCCAATTGTAAAGATGGAAGAGTCCTACTTTGGGGGCTGGGTATTGATCAGCTGTTAATGCTGCATGCTCGCCTGCACGACGCCCAAAGGTAATGATTTCTTGTAAGGCATTTCCCATCATGCGATTACGACCATGGATACCACCGCTCATTTCTCCAACACAATAAAGATTAGGAACGGTTGTCATGCCGTTTTCATCAATTACGACACCGCCATTTTGATAGTGTAGTGTAGGGCGGACCATTACTGGCTCTTTGGTTAAATCGATATTACATTGTTTACCTAGATGACTAAGACTAACCAATCGATCTTTTAAAATACCTGGATTACGACGTTCTAAATCGGGCACATCTAAAAATACGCCAACTTTTCCTTCTCGTTCAACACCACGACCTTCTGCACATTCTCTTAATATTGCAGAGGAAACAACATCTCGAGGAAGAAGTTCATCAATAAAACGTTTACCTTCGCCATTGACCAAGTAGGCTCCGGCAGAACGAGCTGCTTCGGAAATAAGACCGCCTAGACGAAATGATGGCCATGCAACACCTGTTGGATGATATTGGTATGAGTCTATTTCTCGTAATTTAGCACCAATGCGGTAGGCTAAAACCATACCGTCAGCCGTGGCACCATAGTGATTAGAAGTGGGGAAGTCGTTAAGGTGTAAACGTCCAGTGCCGCCAGTGGCTAGAATAACCTTGCTGGCCCTTACGAGCATAAAGCGGTGGGTACTTAAGTCATAAATAACACCACCAACACAGTTACCGTCTTCATCAGAAAGTAGTTCAACTAGCGGACAGCGATTCCATACAATAATACGTTCGTCAAGTTCAACGGCCTCACGCAGAACGCGCATCATTTCAACGCCTGTATAGTCTTTAAATGACAAAATACGGGCGCGTGTTGCACCGCCGGGTTTCTTTCTTAGTAATTTGCTAGAAAGAGAGGAGGTGTCTTCACGATCAAAACTCATGCCTTGCTCAATGAGCCAGCGAATTGTTTTGGGAGCTGAAATAGCCAGCTGTGCAACCAGCTTTTTATCAGCGCACAAGTGACCCGCTTTTAATGTATCTGCATAGTGTATCTGTGGGCTATCATCTTCACCCACGGCAGCTTGAATACCGCCTTCTGCCATGACCGTGTTGCTGTCACCAATTCTAAGCTTTGTGGCTAAAATGACTTTACGCCCTGCTGCCGAAACTTCAAGTGCAGCCGCACAACCAGCACCACCTGCACCAACCACTAATACTTCAGTATTGATGACTAACGCCCCAGCTAAATCGGCATCAGTGATGGGGGCATTGCTTTGTAATAGTTTTGCTAGAGTTGTTGGGCAAGCATCACCTTTATTAGCACCAACCACTAGTTTTTTTGTGCTACCTTCTTGATAGTCAGGGTGATAGTTTTTGAGTAATGTTTGTTTGTCTGTAAGCTCTGGGGGAGCAGCATAATCAGATTTTCTTAAATTTGCCAATGCTTGTTCGTACGCTATACCAGCCATAATTCCTCCTACTTAATTTCTGCATCAAGATCAATGGTCATTTCACCAGAGTCTATCTGATGTAAGCGGCGTAGTAGATCGCTTGGACGCAATGTCATGGCTGTTGTTAAACGTCTAACATAAGTGCCCAAATGATTAGGTGAAATCATTTCAGGGCAGGCAATAGTACAAAGATTACACATAATACATTCATTAAATATAGCAGCAGCATTCAAATCGCCCTCAGCGGCCATATTAACGCCTTTTTGGACTTCAAGGTGTTTAGGGCAAGCATTATCGCATCCCCCACAATGTCTACAGTGTTTGGCTTCGGGAAATACCTCATTGATACGTTGGAGGATGTTCCAAGTTTTACCTTCCCAGTCATCTGTTTTATAAACATGCTGACGATGGTTAACAGGGAGGTGATCTAAGAAGCTGACTTGTAAGCCTTCTTCTACTTTTGTTTCACATGCAAGAGTGGAAACAACCTTTTTTTCATCTTGTCGCCTGACTAAGACACGACAAGAACCACAAACACCTTGGCCAGAACAACCGATATTGTCTGTGACCGTTTCTCTCCCGATTGCATGACAGCTTCTAAAATAGAGCTCCCTTCATCGGCTTTTAATTGTTTACCATTGACGATTAAGCTAACACAGTTATTTTCTTTCATAATGATCCTAGAAATAATGAATCAAATTTTAGTTATACACTTTACTACTATACGCGATATTATTTATTTAAATAATAACTCTAATTAAGTACAGCATCCTTTTTTGGGAAAAAAGCAAGTTTATTGATATTAAACAAATATTTTTATATGGATGAATGTGATGGCGTTTTATTTATGTGCTTATGGTAGGAAGAATATGTTTAGATAAGATAAACAGTCACAATATTAAATACAGTAGAAATGAAAAAGGCTAGTTTTAACTAGCCTTTTTACTATTTCTTATAGTTAGCAACAGCTTTTTTAATTTCCTCCTTTTGCTGCATTAGCGTCGGCCCAGCCCTCTACTTTAACCCATTTACCTTTTTCTAAATCTTTATAGTGCTCAAAGAAATGCTTGATTTGATCAAGAAGGAGTTTTGGCAAGTCAGTGTATTCTTTTACATCATTATAGAGTGGTGTGAGTTTTTCATGAGGTACCGCAACTAATTTAGCATCACCACCTGCTTCATCAGTCATTTGTAATACACCAACAGGGCGAGCACGAATAACAGAACCGGCAGCAACGGGATAGGGAGTAACAACTAGTACATCAAGTGGGTCTCCGTCATCAGCTAATGTATTAGGAATATAGCCGTAGTTAGCAGGGTAAAACATAGGTGTAGCTAAAAAACGATCTACAAATAAAGTATCAGAATCTTTATCTATTTCATATTTAATAGGTGTATGGTTAGCTGGAATTTCTATAGCCACATAGATGTCATTAGGGATGTCTTTTCCTGCGGGGATATTGCTATAACTCATTAAAGTGCTCCAAGTGTATAGTGTGTTAAATGAAATATTTGATTAGTATTAAACAATGTATCGTTCGTTTGAGGTAATTTTAGCGCAAATTAATAGTGTTCGGGAATTATATTATTGCCATTTGCTATTCAAGATTAAGTTGGTAGGTTATCCATGAGGTTTTGTTAGCAATTTTATTGTGGAAAGCTTGGGCTCTTAAATTAGTTTCTTTTGTTTTCCAACGAATAAATAGCCAGTTTTTTCTTTGCCTAGTTGTTTTAAATTGTTTATTAGTTGTTGAGCTATTCCTGTGCCGCGATATGCTTCAGTAATAAAAAAATCTTCTAAATAGCCTGTTAACCTGCCATTGAGTGGCGAATAAAGTTCTTGAATATGCATTAAGCCAATCAACTCATCATTCATTATTGCGACGGAGCAAAAGATTTTCTCTTGTTTGATCCAGTTCCAAAGTGTCGCAATACTATTAAAATCAATAGTGTTTCTACCACAAAACTTGATGTAGCCAGTATAGAGTGTTAGCCATTGCTCATAATCTTGTGGTGCTATCGTCCTGATAATAGCATTATTCATGGATCATCCTTAGCGTATAACGATACCTTGCTCAGCCATAAACGCTTTTGCCTCAGGAATAGTAAACTCAGCAAAATGAAAAATACTGGCTGCAAGTACTGCATCTGCTTTACCGTGAATGATACCATCAGCTAAGTGTTGTAAGTTGCCGACACCTCCAGATGCAATGACAGGGAGTGTAATCGCTTCACTAATAGCGCGAGTAACACCTAGGTCGAACCCCTTTTTCATGCCATCTTGGTCCATGCTAGTGAGAAGTATTTCTCCGGCTCCTAGTTCTTCCATTTTTTTTGCCCAAGCGATGGCATCAAGCCCTGTGGGTTTGCGACCACCATGGGTAAATATTTCCCAACGATCAGGCTCTCCTGCTATAGAAACTTTTTTGGCGTCGATGGCGACTACAATGCATTGTGAGCCAAAGCGTTCAGCTGCCTCTTGAACAAACTCTGGATGAAAAACAGCCGCTGTATTTATGGAAACTTTGTCTGCCCCAGCATTAAGCAAATTACGTATGTCCTCAAGATTTCTAACACCTCCACCTACTGTGAGAGGGATAAAGACCTCGCTGGCCATTCTCTCTACAGTATGAAGTGTGGTATTACGATTATCTACAGATGCTGTGATATCTAAAAAGTAATTTCATCGGCACCTTGTTCATTATAACGACGAGCAATTTCAACAGGGTCGCCTGCATCACGAATATTTTCGAATTTAACGCCTTTTACAACGCGACCATTATCAACGTCTAAACAGGGGATAATACGTTTTGCCAGTGCCATGTTAAATGTTAACTCCAGATTATTTTGTTTTATGCTTGTCACACAGTGCTTGAGCTGCTGCAAGATCTAAGGTATCTTCATAAAGTGCACGACCGGTGATAACTCCTTTGATATTAGGCTGATTAGCATCAAGTAGTGCTTGGACATCATCAATAGTATGGATTCCACCAGACGCGATGATTG